>RJWM01006450.1:0-84136 GCA_004363535.1 Dasyprocta punctata
TTTTTTTGGTACCAAGGATCGAACTCACAACCTCGTGCCTGCCAGGCAGGTGCTTAGGCTATTGAGCTAAATCCCCAGCTGTCCTTGAGTCTTAGCCCATGCGCTGGTAGGTGTACGGGGCGGGGGAGGGGGGTGGCACATGTTTCTCCTCCTGGGGTCCACGCTGGTCACGCAGGCCCCCGGAAGACAGTCTTACTTGTCTCCTGGTTGGAGGCGCTCAGGCCCAGCTGGGCGGGCTTCGGAGAAGCGCATTTCTTTCTCCTCCTGGGGTCCACGCCAGTCCAACAGCATTCTTTTCAGATAGTCCTATTGATGCGCAATTAGCACGTCTGTTTATGACAGGAAACCATGCATGTTGAAATATGGTTTCTGCTATTTTCTGAAAAACCCTTCATGCAGGAGGAAGTGAGATGAGTGACCGACCATAGAGAGAAGCCAGGCACGCGGCCCTGTCTCTTCCCTCCCAGTTTCCTTTGCTTCCTCCCTCCCTGCTGCTCTCTCTTCTTTTCAGTGCTGGGGATCAAACCTGGGACCTCAAACATCCCAAGCATACTCTCCACTGCCGAGGCATAGCACACCCCACCCACCTCACCCCACACTTCGTTTGTGACACACTAGTCTGCTGGGTCCCTCAAAGTCCTTCTCTGTAGCTTGTCCAGCCAGGGATGGAGCTCTTCGTATCTCAAATACTGAAACTTCAAGTATCCAAATACACACTTAGAAAACACGAAGAGAAAAATAAACAAAGTCAAAGATACTTTTGAAAGGAGATTCAAATGTGTATTTGGAAAACAGGAGAGTTAATGTAAGCAAGGTAAATATACCCAGACACAAAGATGTGCATTTGAGAAGAGTAGAGTGTTGAGTTAGAAGAGAAAAAGAAAGTTTGACATTGAGCAACTAAAATATGAAGGATAATTTTTAGATTAAAAACTGGTAGCTGAGCTGGGCGCAGTGGTGCACACTGATAATCCCAGCTACGCACAAGGCTGAGGCAGGGAGATTGTGAATTAGAGCCCTGCCTGGGCTCCTTAGTGAGACTCTGCCTCCAACTGTTAGTTGAGTTTGAGCGCTAGGACAAATCAGTTAGGAGGATGGTGACAGTGGGCAGAGTGTTGCTGGGATGGGGGAGAAAGAAGGTGCTGGCGTCTTCCGCTGGTGGCTTAATCATCCTTGAAGGCGTGTGTAGACTCTTCTCTGCACTGTGCACAGCCCGATCAGTGTCTTTTTGAGTGCACCTCAGTGCTTATTTTTGAATTAAAAAACAAACAAACAAACAAACAAACAAACATGGCAAATAGGAACTCAGGCTTTAGAAGTTTCAGTTGAAAGCAGAAATGGCTGAATAAAGACAAAGTCAAGCTCCCCCCACCCCATTTCCTGCCATGGACTCTACCCGGATAAGGACGAGGGGCACCATTTACCCTTCTCTGCCCCTGCTGCTAGCCCAGTGCCTGACATTCAGGGGGGCCCACTTTAGGACGCTGTGATGACAGGTTTTTCAGGGCAGGTAGTAGATATATCTGGAGTTGGTAAGAAAGAGGTAAAAAACCAAATCACCGTGCATGGCACCAGCATGGAAGACAGTGGGAGATGGGGCAGAACACTGTGGTCTGTTTCTGTGTGGCACATTTTCCATGTCCATGGTCACTTGCTGGTTTCCTTTCTTTCCCACCTGTCCCCTGACAGTACCATCACCATTTTCCATCTCACTTTATAGCTGAGCACCTGAAGCTCAGAGAGATTCAATAGCTGGGGTACCACAGAAGGAGAGTATGAGATGATCTCTGAGGTTCCTCCAGGGCTGACTTCTATTGCTCTGAGGTCTGTGAGATTTTACTGCTGTGAGATCTCCTGGTCAAAGAGACAGCAGGTAGACTTGACTGAATTTTTCCATTTCCGTCTGGATGACTGGTGTTGTGAAGATGAGTGTGGCATTTACCTCATCAGTGAAGCAGTGTTTTTGATGATAGGCTGGCGCTCTTAGGCAACCTGACACATAGCCCAAGGGAAGTCACCCTCTGAATCATGCGTTTGGCCTGGCCTCACTGAATACAGCCAGGATTCTACCTCTTGCTTTGGTCATGGAATCAGAGACTTGAGGCAGTAATGACCATTGGCCAAAGCTCATTGAGACCTAGAAAATCAGGCCCATTTCTGATCCACTTTATAGAGCTCACGGCACACGACAAGAGAAGGATCTGTCCCAGTGACCTGGACCAAGACTTCTGGAATCCAGTTTAAAATTAACAAGATAAGTAGAACCCAAGTCACTGTATAACAGTTCCTATGGGAGGGGCAGGGTTCTGAGATTTTAAATTCACAAAGATGCTCTTTACCCTCTTCGTGAGTTCTGCAGCATCTTTTTTTTTTTTTTCTGAGACAGTGTCTCTCTGTGCAGTTCAGGCTGACCTTTAACTCACTTTGTAGCCCAGGCTGGCCTTGAATTCACAAACTCTCAGCGACCCTCCTGCCTCAGCCTCCCAGTGTTGGGATTACAGGCATGTGCCACTGCACCTGGCTTCTCCCTGAGTTCTAAATCCTATCTGAGAAAAGGAAAGGAGGCAGGGAGAGAAGAGGAGAGGGGAGGAGAGGCGCAGAGAGGAGAGGCGCAAAAAGAACTACTACTGTAGTCATGTTGGAGTCTAAACCTGCAGAAAATTTCCTGTTCTGAAAGTGAACTTACTCATGAATTTTTTGTGAAGTGCCTTTGCTACTTCTCTATAAATCTCTCTCCTGAATTCTGTGTGGCTTTGCATGTCTATGGCTACATCATCTTTTTTTTTTTTCCTTCCTTCACTCTCAATTCCAGCTTTGCACAAAAATTTGGAACAGTGAACTCGCAACTGTCCTGCCCAGTGATAGCAGCTCTTCTCCCTCGAGGGTTCCTCTCACACATACCTTCTGCCGCAGAGTGGGGCGGCCTGATTGAAAGGCATCTCACACTGTGGCTTCTGTTGCTTCTTTTGGAGATGGTTCTGCCATGTATGGAGCCAAGCAGATCGTCCATCCACTCTGTTTTTTAATAAAGCATGAATAGCACAGTTTATGACTTCCACTATTCAAACAGCAGTTGAGCCTAAGAGGAATCATTCATTTTAATGGTTCTAACACTCATTTCCAGGCAGCCGTGCTGCTTTGTCAAGCTTTTCCTGAATTAGAGAAGGACTGGCTAGAAAGAGAAGAAGGCTCAGCAGGAACTGAACCGAGGCTTCTCAGGATGGGGGCAGCTGGATGTACATGGGACTGCTGGCTGGATTTCTTGTCCTTGTAGTCAGTCCCTCTGTTACCCCAGGACAGAGCCTCCTGGGAAGCAGAACCCAGCTGGTGTCTGAGAGACCCACCATGAATTTGTCCAGAGAAAAATATGCCCTGTTTTCTCTCAGAGTCACACATGCTCCTAGGAGAACCAGTTCCGTTCCCCCTCACTGAACTGCCATAGAAGCATCCTCCTCAGAGAATGAATGTAGGTGGCATCAGCAGCCATGATGGGAGCAGACTGAGAATGAAAAAGATAGACTAGTGATACGCCTGGCAGAAAATTATTCGTACCATTAGTCCCATTTTTATGGATAAAGAAACTGAGGCTGAGATTGCATAAGGTTGCGCTGTTATTCAGTGATGGAGTCCAGTCTCACACCCCACTCTGAGTCCAGTTCCTATGTGATTTCTGTAGCATCCTTCGCCACTAGGCACACAGAACTAGGGTGTTGCTGGAGGCACTGCCAAGACCCAAAGGAGCATTGGATTCTGCCACATGGCTCTCCAGAGCAGGTCCAGGAGCAGGTGCTCAGCTGAGGTCATGCTGGACGGTGACTACAAACTGGTAGGGCAGCGCTAAAACCTTCTAAAACCCTGAACACCCAGGCCTACGTCTCTCCATGCTCCTTCACTTCACTCCTGAATGAGCTCATGATTCTTTGAGCTGGGCATGGACTACAAGTTCACTGCTACACTGCACATACCAAGGCCTGGAGAACCACCCTCCTGTGACAAAATGACATTTTGCTTAAGGAGCTTCATCTCCAGAGCTGTTGCCTGGGTGCTATAGTAGTTGAAAGTCAAACACACAGGAAGATTTTGTGTTTTGTTTTCAACTCATTGATGACATTCAAGCAGATGCTAATATCTCTTTACTGTTCCATTGCTGCAAACATCTTTGTCCAGGGAAGAAAGGTTTCAGCAAAAGGGTTTCTTAATTAAATATTTCCTGATGCCAGATTACCACTCCAAAGGCAGCGGTGGGTTCCATTAAAGCATGAACTTTACTCCCACAGCCGACAGCTGATTAATGTGTTAATTAGAAACCCTGCCCCCTCCCCTAGTTACCCGAATCTTCTCTTAAGCCCAGCAGAATGTATATATCATGCCCATGTGGGTAACCTCATGGCATACTTTGGCTTTGACTTTGAACGTTTATATAAAAATGAAGGCTTAGTTGCCAACATGAATAGCTTTCTTTCTTTCCAGGGAAATACAAGATGGAAAGAGTTATAGGAACCAGAAGTCCTGCCTTTCAGTTTTCTGGTATCAAGAGCAAGTGCTATTTGTGCTGAGGCAGTGTCTTTTGAGCAGTTCAGTGGTGTAGGTTGCCACACATTTATTTCACAGGAAAGGAGTGAATCCATCAGGCCACTGAGCTTATAAGTACTACCCTGGCAGCCAGCCACCAAAATATAAATACTCTAAATGGACTAAAGGAAATGTTCATTCTGTTGTTTAGAATTGGACACATCCCAGGAAGGTAAATTTAATCTTTTTGAGGACTGCTGTTCTAGGATTGAATGGAACACCCATTTGTTTATCTCTTTTGTGATCTTTTTGTCTTCCTGGTGATACATTATGTATTTGTGATACGAAGCATTTCAGCTGTCTTGCTCAATGGCATTGCATTTGCTGATTGTTCGGTCCCCAGATTGGCATCATTAAACAGCGGCAGCCTCCATCCAATCTGGGACCTGTTAGGGAGAGAAGGGGAACCAGAAAGGCCAGGTTCCAACAGAAACAAAGCTGGGGAGGAATTAGGGAGAAATCATTGCAGAACTCAGGGAGTTGAGCTCTGCACTTCTTAATCTTTATCTTTAAAATGTTTGAAGGAATTTTGGTACTTCTTGGCATAATGAGGAAAAAAATGGTGCCTCAAAGAGTAAAATAAAATACAATTTAAAGCCTGTCTGTGGAAGGGAAGAATACCCCCAGTATACCAGAACTCAGAAAACCACACTTTATGAGTCACGTGCAGTGTATTTCACAGGTATGCAAATGTTACTTTATTAAAGAGAGAGATACAGTATATATTTTCACCCAGCTACCACATCTTAAGTAATCAGCTCAGGCTCTTATGATGAAATCTTTAATTACTATAAGTGTGTCATTAGTTAGATGTCGAATGAATGATGGTCCTGTGTTTTATTGCCTCACATGATATAGCCATTTGTGCCATAAATTCATTGACCTCATCTTAAATGATGTGTCCTGTAAGACAGATTTGATTCATTATTTCTTAAGTGACAGTTTTTTCCCTCTAATAATTTTTTGCTTCATCAGAAAGATTGCTTTTCTCTATTTTTAGGTCAGTGTTATGAATTGCAATGTAATAAGGCAAGGCGATACACACATTCACAATCACGTTGCCAGAAACGAGCCCCCATGGGTGGGCACACTACCACCTGAACACTCTGGGGTGTTGCAGGGAACCCAGCTGCTGAGGTTAGGCCTTTGCTTTAATGGGAAAGCTTGATGGAATAGGATTTTGCTTTTAACTTTGATGTCCGTAATTCTTTTTATGTGGAAATAGATAAAATACGGAGGAAAATTCTCATTTGATGGTTAGGATAGATCTGTGGGCATGCCTTATTCATCCATGAATTACTGAAAGTGAAGAAAATGGAGAAAGAACATTTAAATTATACAGTATTTACACTGTTATTATTATATTGCACTCCACTTAAAAATATTTATAGTATTTAACCTGAGGAAACAGCAATCCTCTGAAGGAAAAAAAAAAAAGATCAACCTGGAAATTTAAAACCCAATTAAGGATTTCAGAAAACTCTTCCCACTTATGGTTAAAAAATAAAATTAAAAACCCCCATAAAATTGGAATATTATTTTAATTAGTTTAATCCATTGATAATGTTTTTCAGCCCATGATTACAGAAGAAATAGAGGCTTATAGATTTATGTTTTAGGGTTTCTGTAAAGGCTGATGGAGGCAGCTGGTTTTATTTTGCAGTGGAATTTAGATGCCACATCATTATATATTTTTATTAAAAAGATCAAGGTTTTAAAAAAGTAATGTATGTGTACCATGTTTTCAATACTAGTTTACTTAATCTTTATCTGGATGAGAAATTTGAGGGTCTGATGGATTTTGTGGGTTTTCTCTCACTAGAGGCAATTCTGCATGTATCTGTAAACTGAGTGTCTTACTTAGGATAAAAACCTCCCTTGATCCAGAGCAATGTGAAACACTATAGTAAAAGACTGGAGAATATGAACATTTAAGTTATTTTTAATACTTTAGTGACTGCAATTGTTTTGTTAACTCGATTGAAAGAATAGGCATTCTGATCATCAAATAGCACTCAGCAAAATGTCCTCAAATTTTTGCAAGAAGTATTTTGAAAGGGCAATTTGATATGACAGCAAACAAGAAAAACCAATGGAGCCAGTAAGTATATTTTATTCGCTCTTACACTGTCAAGTTTATTACCTCTAAATATGAGTGAAAACAAGTGAGAAGAGAAAGAGGGGATTTACACATACAGACAGACCCACATCTGCCGTGCCAGCGTTCACCCACGTACCAGCATGCCACCACTGTTTACAGTCAAGGAAAGCTGAGAGTTAAGTGAGACGAGTAATCAAATGCCCAGCATATGTTGTTTTTGCATTGTTTATGTGGCCAATCATTATTAAAATTTATCATCTTTTCCTTTTATCAGTTTACGATAGTTTAAAAAAAACGCACTCACACCAATGGAACAGACACTCTGTACAACAAAAACAGGGTCCCGTTAGGACAATATTGGAACCAGTGCTTTATTGGGGGAGAAACTGGAATTCAATAAGCCCACCACTGACTAATCTCACAATTCCTCCTCTGCTGCTCTGTGGCTCAAATGCTGAGGATATGACAAAAAATAATAAGAAAAATAAGAAAAAGATTGTGTGTGTAAAATTCTGTCCAAAAAAAAAAAAAAAGTGAGGCACTGAAGGAACTATTGAAAATTTTGACATCTGTTTATCTGTTTATAGCTATGGCAAGATTACTCATATTAATTCTTGTTTAAAATGCCATATGAAGGAAAGACATTTGTGCAAACAAGAGTCATATTTGAATTGTAGATCATGTCTTCACCATCTGTGAGAGCTGATGGTGTTGCAAAATTAATGTGTTAATGAAATCACAATAATTTCTCCAAAGTAATGGGTTCCGAAGCTGAGAATGACTATTTTTTGAACTTTGATGTCTAGTGATTTCCAATTGGGAAAAGCTCTCAGCCTTTAATTAGTTCTGCAACCCAACTTTAAAATAAATTTGGCATTGTCTTTCTTTTGCCAGGAGTAGATTTGAAAAGGGGGGGGGGAGCCATAACAACTTTTGGAAAATGTTCTCTGGTGTTTGAAAAGTTGTTAAATAAGACTGCCTGCCAAGAAATGTCACCAAAAATTCTGACTACTGAGAAAGAGTGGGCAAACAGCTCAAAAAATAATTCTAGCGTGCTGCAACATCACAGGTTGGGAATAGCTAAACCTCACACAGACTTCATGACTAATTCCAAGTTTCTCCTTGGAAGCCAGACATAGTGATGTTCAGTGCTTTGTGTTATTGGTTAACACAGCACACCCTTTCCAACTGCATTATTGGACACAGTCAATGGTTTAAAGTGACTTTGCATGAGAAGAATTTTAAGGGGTTACGTTTCATGTCCACTGAACCTTCAGGAGAATTCTTCCCTCCAAAATTATTCAGATTTGTGTTCACAGCGAGCCTCTTTGACAGGGGAAAGGGCAGGTCTATGCACTTCTTTTTTGTAGGGCCATCTTCAGTCACGCTTGACAGCACAATTTCTTAAAAGAGAATAGGTGACTGTGATCATTGCTATTCCAAAGTTAACATTTATAAAGCAAAGCCATCAATTCACAAATATTTCAGAAGTTTACCTTTTAGAAGGAAGCACTTCAGCCTGTTTGAGAAATTGTGATAAAGTCTGAAACAGCCTTTATGTGAAACATGAAACGACATCTACCCAAGGAAGTTGCTTATCTTACCTGTTGTGGTTTCTCGTTGCTGTGTTGTAGGTATGTGACTGGTGTAAGCACATAAGACACACAAAAGAATACCTGGATTTTGGGGACGGGGAAAGAAGGCTTCAGTTCTGCAGTGCAAAATGTCTCAATCAATACAAAATGGACATTTTCTACAAAGAGACCCAGGCCAATCTTCCAGCTGGGCTGTGCAGTACATTGCACCCTCCCATGGAAAATAAAGCAGAAGGCACCGGGGTGCAGCTGCTCACTCCAGACTCTTGGAATATCCCGCTGACAGATGCTCGGAGGAAGGCCCCCTCCCCCGTGGCTGCAGCTGGCCAAAGCCAGGGCCCTGGCCCATCGGCGTCCACCACCGTCTCTCCATCTGATACTGCCAACTGCTCTGTCACTAAAATCCCCACGCCAGTGCCCAAGTCCATCCCCATCAGCGAGACTCCAAACATCCCTCCTGTCTCCGTCCAGCCACCGGCCAGCATCGGACCTCCTCTCGGCGTCCCGCCTCGCAGCCCTCCTATGGTGATGACCAACCGCGGCCCGGTGCCGCTGCCCATCTTCATGGAGCAGCAGATCATGCAGCAGATCCGCCCGCCCTTCATCCGCGGGCCCCCGCACCACGCCTCCAACCCCAACAGCCCTCTGTCCAACCCCATGCTGCCCGGCATCGGGCCCCCGCCAGGCGGCCCCAGGAACCTGGGCCCCACCTCCAGCCCCATGCACCGCCCCATGCTGTCGCCCCACATCCACGCCCCGAGCACCCCTACCATGCCCGGGAACCCCCCGGGCCTGCTGCCCCCGCCGCCCCCGGGGGCCCCCCTGCCGAGTCTCCCCTTCCCGCCGGTGAGCATGATGCCCAACGGCCCGATGCCGGTGCCCCAGATGATGAATTTCGGGCTGCCGTCGCTCGCCCCGCTCGTGCCGCCCCCTACCCTGCTCGTGCCGTACCCGGTGATCGTGCCCCTGCCGGTGCCCATTCCCATCCCCATCCCCATCCCCCACGTCAATGATTCCAAGCCCCCCAACGGATTCTCCAGCAATGGGGAGAACTTCATTCCCAGCGCCCCCGGCGACTCCTCGGCGGCGGCGGGCGGCAAGGCCGGCGGACGCTCCCTGTCGCCCCGCGACTCCAAGCAGGGCTCGTCCAAGTCGGCGGACTCGCCGCCCGGCTGCTCGGGCCAGGCTCTGAGCCTGGCGCCCGCGCCCGCGCCCCCGGAGCTCGGCCGGGGCGAGGTGGTGGACCTGACGCGGCGCGCGGGCAGCCCCCCGGGCGCGGGCGGCGCGCTCGGTTTCCCGGGGGTGCTGCAGGGCCCGCAAGACGGCGTCATCGACCTCACCGTGGGCCACCGCGCACGGCTGCACAACGTGATCCACCGCGCGCTGCACGCGCACGTCAAGGCGGAGCGCGAGCCGGGCGCCGCCGAGCGCAGGACCTGCGGCGGCTGCAGGGACGGGCACTGCAGCCCGCCCGCCGCCGGGGACCCGGGCCCGGGCGCCCCCGCGGGCCCCGAGGCGGCCGCGGCCTGCAACGTCATCGTGAACGGCACGCGCGGCGCCGCCGAGGTCTCCAAGGGCGCGGAACCGCCCCCGGAGCAGCCGCCCCAGCCGCCTCCACCGCCGCCGCCGCCCAAGAAGCTGCTGTCGCCCGAGGAGCCGGCGGTGAGCGAGCTGGAGTCGGTCAAGGAGAACAACTGTGCTTCCAACTGCCACCTGGACGGGGAGGCGGCCAAGAAGCTGGTGGGGGAGGAGGCCCTGGCGGGGGGCGACAAATCGGACCCGAACCTTAATAACCCCGCGGACGAGGACCACGCCTATGCTCTGCGGATGCTGCCCAAGACCGGCTGCGTGATCCAGCCTGTGCCAAAACCCGCGGAGAAGACTGCCATGGCCCCGTGCATCATCTCCTCGCCCATGCTCGGCGCCGGGCCTGAGGACCTGGAGCCGCCGCTCAAACGGAGGTGCCTCCGAATTAGAAATCAGAATAAGTAAAAGGTTTGTATGTCCACCGAGGCGCTTCTCCACCAGCCAGGGCCTCGCGCCTTGCTGCTTGCGACAAAGCGGAGGCGCCAGAGGCCTGTTAGTCATAGTGATGTTTGCCCTTACCTTCCGTGTCTCACAGTACGCATTGTGTGATCTTGTACTGTCCACGTTTTGGTCCAACACCGATGACACTGAGCAGTTGTTTAATAGCGTCATTCCCATTTTACAGCTGAGGAAAGCGCCATAGTGTGGAAGTGCCGTGCTCGAGGTCACGAAGGGCGAAGCGCAGTCTTGGGCCCGAATAGAAACACTGTCTTTAGTTACACTTTAACATTATTATTAGGCTCACCTCATTTACCCTACTGGAGGGGAGGGGGATGTGGAAGGGAGGAGAGAACATTGGAGAGACTAAATGCCCCAGCCTGAGGTTTCAGGGCAGTGGTGAAGGCAAGGAACCTAGAATCAGAGCCACTCCCTAGAATCAGGAAGATTATTGGCACAAGGTCTCAACTCACCAGATTTTATTGCTAACCACGGGTTCCAGCTGTAGGATGAGAATAAAAACTAGCTTTCCATGTGTGTGTCTTCTGGGGAAACCAGGCCACAAAGCCGCATTTGCCTGGGGGGGGCCGATGGACCGGTGGCTCCTAACTTCAGGGCATGGGTGTCTTCCTTGGGTTTGGCACCACCCACCAGGCCACAGAGGGAGCCTCAAGCATCCGCGATGCACTCGGCGCACTCTCCACTTTGGGGGTTCAGTCACTGAACTGATGGGCTGCTTGCTTCCACAGACAGTGGGAAGCTTTCCTAAGGGAAAAGCCGGCCTTGCTGAAGTGAGAATGTGCGTCTCTGACCTTAGGGGAAGATCCTGTTCAGTGCTGAGTGAGCCACTGAGAGTGAGCTGGAACTGTTGCAAAGGGCAGGGGAACCAGTGTGTGTGCCGCTGCAGCCTGATACGGCCTCGTTTGCTCCTCTCAACAATGCTGGTGGGATGGGCACGGGATGCATGTTGCCAAGGAGGCAGATGCAGCTTTGCGATCTTGTCCAAATCAGAGCTGCTCAGTGAGGGAACCGGACCCAGAGCCTGAATGCTCCCCTCCATCCAAGTGGGCAGCAAACAGGTCAAAATTCGGTTGAATTTATCACTTGTTTATGGAGAGCAGAGAAATGATCATTTGTTGAGTACTTAACTTGTGCTGTCCTCTTTCTGGGATACAGAGTATCCTGCGGGGATACAAAGTAGGATGCCTTTCCAGCCCGCAGCTGCCCTCTATACACTGTCTGTTAGGGCTCTAAACCCAGGGAGGAGACTTGGGGAGGAGAGGCAGGAAGAATAACTGTTCACAATTGCACATGCAGCTCTCTTTTAAGTGTCTTTCAGGAGTATTCATTGGGTCTGTAAAACAGTTATCAAAACTTCGTTCTACTGATGAGGAAACTGAGACAGAAAAATTATTTAACTTGCCCATTGTTGCCAAATTAGTAAGCAGAGTCGATTCATATGTAGGCCTTCTGACTCCAGAGCCACATTTCCTTTATCTGCTGTAGGAGGATGGACTAATCCATTCCTTCATCATTCCACTTGCTAAAATCCTGTAATCTGTTTCAGTTGTCTTAAGGGAAAGCTCCTAAAAACAAAACAAAACAAAAAACCAAACCGAGCCTCTACTTACCCGCTTCCTCAATTTTTAAAGCAACATTTAATTCTTGTTGTTTTAGCTACAACCACCCTAGACTACTAATCTGTTATGCCACAGTGGGACCTAAAAGCATGGAGTGCAACACTGGAGGTGATGTGTGTGTCTCTAAGCTGGCACATTTACATGCGCACCTGATGTAACCACAGGTCTGCCTGGGGCGCACAGAACTAGAGCTGGGTGGTGCAAGGGGCATTTCTCAGCTACTGTGCTTTAAAGTTTCCTTTTCCACTGATGGCTTTACCTGTAGAAGCAGGATACTAAAAATGAGTTCACCCCTCTTTCCTGATTGTACATCTGCAAGTCCTGCTGTCTGAAGATGAATGGCTTCAGCCTTCTCTCGGTCACCTCAACTCAAAATGCCCCTGGTTTGTTCACAAGAGTAATTTAATCTGGTTGACGAAGCTTTGAGGTATGGACAGGTATGTAATGAAACAGTGACCACCTTCTGAGAGTCAGAAAGCATCGGGAATTGTCATTGTAAACACATCCAGAGATCGCCCCTTCAGATGGTACTGAGGGAAGAATGGGAGGGTGAAATACTTTACTACCATTATCAAGGTGAGAAGTGACTAGATCAGGAATAGTAACACTAGCCTGTAAGGATAGTGGGACCAAAAGACCATGAAAGCATAAAATATATGATGGTTATTTGGAAGATCTATGCTTCTGAATAAAGAATCAGCTGAGAATCTTGTATATAGACCAGAATCATTGTTAAAAATATTCAGCTGGCTTCAGCCAGTGACAAAATTTTCCAATACCTCTTGAGATTGGAGAGTTCTTTTTATGACTGGTATCCCCAGAATTACAGCTTTTCCCTAGTCAGAAATATTCAGGCTTTGCTGACTACAGAGAGGTGACAAGGTGAGTGATTTAAGAGTGGGGAAGGACCTCCTCTCTTCCACTAAATCACACCTTCTCTGGGCCTCTGTGGTTCCGTGTCACCTCATAGCACAGCCTAAACTGCCATAATTCACTCACTGTCTCTGGCCCTGTCTGATCCTCCATGCACGCATAGTGCTGTTTTTCTTCTGTACCTTCAGAGACCTGGCCCGTTCACATAGTTGGGGAAATTGGAAATACGTCCATTAAATAAAGGACTGTGTAGCTTTTGTGCTCTGATAGTAGACACTGTTTGGTGACATGCTAAAACCAAGTGAAAGCATTAAAAGCCAAAAGCAAAATGCAGGTTTAGATGGTGGTGGACAAGGTGGTGAGAGTTCCCCATGTGCTCACTGGTAATTCATTCTGTGATTTATCACAGGAGAGTCTGTCAGTACCTGCGGTCTGTATCCTTCATCCTTCTGTGTCCACCTTTCTCATACTATGTTAAGATTTTCCAAAACCATTTAAAATAGACCCGCAGACTGTATCTCAATATCAGCAGCTGTGTCCAAAGAAGTCATATTTGTTAGTTCTTTGCAAATGATAGCCCTCCACTTCGATTTTGAAGTTATTGTTTCTGCTCACCTGACTTTTATGTATTCTTATTTGTTGATATGACTACAAATGATTCCAATGGGCAGATACTTTCCTCAGATGCAGAATTAATTAAGTTTTAACTGAAGATTTTAAAAGACTGTAAGCTCCCTTTAACTTTTCAGACTCAAAATACCAGTTTTGCAGTTTCTGTAGCTAGAACCCCCCCCCAATAATAAGAAAAACAATGTATAAACATTTCCCAAACTATTCTATCCACAAAGAATTCCATTTATAAATGGAATACTCCCTTCTTTGTGCCTGAGATCTTGGGGGATAGTTGTTTGTATTTGTACATTTTCAGCATTTCTACAGTTTACGGTTGTTTACAGTATGTCAGGGAGTTCAGAATAACCATTTGCAAATGTTTGAAGATATTCAAAAGAAAATACTCCCCCTCCTCAGTTTTCTGGAGAAATGACATCTTCTCTTGAAGTAAAATAATCAATGGAAAAAATGTGTTCCAGGAGTAACCCTTTCACTCCTGCTTGTTTGTTCTCCAGGAATAACAGGTCTGTACAGCTTCCCACATTTGTGGCTCCCAAATTTCTCATATGTTTCTAAAGCCCTAGAAACATATATAGGACTACTGGGCCGGGGATATAGCTCATTGGTACAAGTGGCTGCCTGGCAAGCACAAGGTCCTGAGTTTGAGTCTAAGTACCAAATAAATAAATAAAATTTTAAAAATTAAAAAAAGAGAAATACTAAAACACGAGATTCCTTGGGCCTAAGCCCCTGACTGTACTCCAGGTTGACCAGTGGAAATACAATGTTTCATTTTCTCAGTGTAAGCTGCAGGAGACACCTGTAATTTTGGCGTCTTGGAGTTTAGTCTGGTTTGGGAGCCACAATTCTAGAAGAAACTGTTTCCAGGAAGGGGGTTCACCTCATTAGGGAAGCCAAAACATGACCAGTAACTTTGTGCCAGTTTAGTTTCTCAGTCTGAGAAGTTCAAGAGTAGGTTGTCATGGAGGAGACTGGAAAGTCCACGCACTTAAAATAATACAGTGGGCGCCTACTTTTTAAGCAAGGAAAATGAAGTGATAAGAGGAAATTGATGCAAATTGGATATGCTCAGATCTTATGCCAGGCTTGGCCTATTTAATATTTCAATATTGATTTTAAAATGTTCATTTTTCATAGTACCTAATGTAAAGCTTAGGGACTCTGTGTGGTTGCAGTCAGCAGCTTATTTCTAGAGAGAGGGACCTCTAGGAAGCATGGAAAGCTACAGTGTCAGTGTCATGCACACCTGTGAGTGGTGAGGACCCAGGAGAGTGCTTGCTGTGCTCACTGGAGGCTACAGCTTTCTAGAATAACACTGTCAGGATGGGCCCTAGCATGTCTCATTCAGTGAGCTTCTGGGTCCTTGTTAACCCTTATGACAAAGGACTTGAAGGGAGTGTTTTAATATGCAAGCATCTGACTGTTAGGTATTTTGTCAAGCAGCTTATGCTGGAATATGCAACGACGTATGTAAACAGGCATTTATTACTTTCTATAGCCTTAACCTTTGCCTTCAGTAGGGCTGGAAATAGGGTGAGGTAAGAGAAGTGCTTAATGCATAGACTTTCAAGAGGGACTCAGCCAGGGTGGTACGGGTGCAACCTTGTCCCGGCTGTGGTCTCTAGAGCTCCTGATCCATGTGGCCATTTTGCTGAAGCTAGTCTCCTGACCTCCTGGACTAGTCCCTGCATGGTCTGTAACAGCATCCCCTGAAATGTCATGGAAAGTCAGGTATTCTTCTGTTTGGAGGCATTGTCTTCAGAGGATGATTCCATAGGTTTTGCTTTCAGACAAAGTGTGCTCTGTCTCTCTGAAGGATTATGTTACATTAGCATTGGGCAGTATCTGAATTGGAAATTTTCTTGTTATGCTGAGAAGGTTGAATTAATTGTAAGTTTTCCTTAAAGATTAGCACTTATTTTGGCAGTTTTTGCTGTGGACCTGTTGTTGCAAAACCATAGTCGCACCTATGCAATATCACACTTGCCATGAGAAGATTGCCTTGGTGACAGTACATACAAGGCTCAAGGCAGCGTATCCCGGAAATGCCTGTGGTGGAAGAAGAAAAAGGAAGCAAGAAGAGAAATAAACTAGATGTTTCCCCAGCACTTGGACTTTCAAGGTTTACACAGCATGGGAAGATGCTGTGTAAAACTGTCTGCTGGGGCCCAGAGAGCAGTGTGGCTGGAGTCAGAGAAGTGGACAGGTCAGTAATAGCAGGGCACTGAAGGGGTGGTGTCTGGGAGTGCCACCCAGTCTCCCTGGCTACCCTGACAGTGTACTTGCAAAGGAGCAAGAATTTGACCATTTGCTAACAAGCCATCAAGCAGAAGGACCCATGAAATAGTTTCCAACGAATCGTTTCCCTGTCTCACAGCATAGCTGCCTACGTATCATGGGTGAATCATTTACATTTTTCTTAATGCAGACAAGCATTGCAGAGGGCAGAGACATCTGAGGACCAAAGCACAGAACAGTGCAGAACACCTGTCTCATGTGGTGGAGCACTTGTCCTCACCTGGACAGCCCGCCCTTTCCAGACTCTGCTGTTGAGATGGTGCCAGAAGGACAGATGACAGTCTATTTTCCTTTACCACATCCTGCCCTTTTATACCCTTGAGTTGCCATTTTGAGTATGTAACACTTTATATGTGGATGATGTTAATGCATTCTACATGTGTAAACTTTTTAAAAAGTGCCTTAGAAGAATTCGTTTAGAGATAAAGTAGACTAGCTTTAAGAGAGAAAATAGTTGAGTGCTAGCAGAGCATAACGAGGTCCTGGTCTCAGGGAAAAGAGGTAGAGGCCAATTGTAAATACCATCTTGAGCTCTTCTGCAGATTTGTGGGTCCCCAAAGCATCAGGCTTGAGAAGGAAGAAGGGTGGGTCAGGATTGAAAACATGTGGCCATCAAGGACAAGGAGGAGAAGCACCCACACAAATGATTGCAAGGTTCGTTTAAAAGATTCCAGTGAAAATGGTTGGAGCAAATGACAACAACAAACATGGGTTAGTCTCTAGTGCTTTAAAATAGTTCTTGAATCTACTCCTAATTATTCTTAAGCTGGAAACAAGACAAGATTTCCCTGAGATTGCCTACCTCTGCCACTCAAAGGGCTGAATTATGGTCCTAAGCAAAAGAAAAGAAATGCCCATGCAACTGTGCCATGTCATCCAGTGCAAAACCCTGACTAGGCAGGTGGGTCTCTCCGAGCTGACCTGCCTTCCTATGGATGAGGGACTAGGGTTGTGACATGTCAAAGCCTTGTGGACAGTGGCCTTATTTCTATCCAGATACTTGGCTGTGACCAGCACTGGCTGTACTATCAGTTTCCCCTGCAAACCTATGCTATTTTGTGTTATCTCTTCTTTGATTGCAAGCTGTATTTTGTTTTGGGTGAGAAGAGAAGTAAGAATGTAACTGAAGTATATAAAGACTAGAAGGATGAACATACTTTACTGACCCATTTGATATGAAACTTTGACCTCATGTCACCAAAACACAGTTTAAAAAGTCTGTCACTCCCTCATTTGCATGGTTTATTCCCCTAGACATGTTGTTGGTATGGAAAATGAATGGTATTCCCATACAACATGTGTCTCAATTTGTAATAATACCCTCCTTGCAGCTGGCTTGGTGCTCCAAGTGTTTCTAAATGTTACTGTCTTAAATTTGAGCCATCCTACAATAACAAATTATTTAGAAGCAAAGTGGCTAAACTGCATTTGGTGAGAGAAGGGGAAACCCTATATTTCATCCTTCCACTCTTGTTTTGGAAATTCCAACTGTAACATGATCTCTTTCTAAAGAAATCTATACACACATTTTAAAAATTGTACAGATTGGGTGTTGTGGGAACAAGAATGATCAGGTTTAAGTTTCTCTGTGAAGTTCTGCATCCCATCAACAAGCCCTTTTGATATTTTAAACCCATATTTAGAGTAATTTCAAGATATTTGGAGCACATGTGGTTAAATGTAGAACTTTGTCATTATGATTTGTT
The DNA here is from genome assembly GCA_004363535.1 of Dasyprocta punctata. Lineage (NCBI taxonomy): Eukaryota > Metazoa > Chordata > Mammalia > Rodentia > Dasyproctidae > Dasyprocta > Dasyprocta punctata. The sequence goes on from RJWM01006450.1 coordinate 17,444, forward strand.
AGATGCTTATACTTTAAATATTTATAAGCCATTTTAAAGTACTTTATCCAAAAGCCTTCTCCCTCTAGAATACTATAATTGAGTGGTATCCGAGCATCATTACTGAGGATGCGGAGAGAAGTTGCTGCAGCATGCAGACATGTTCTTGCTTTTCTGGTTTTAATTCAAATGTCATTTTTGGTACATTCAGCTTGCTTTAAAGATGTATAAAACCCCAAACCTAAACTTTCAATTGTCTGTGGTTAAAAAAAAAAAAAATGTCACCAGTTCTCAAAAGGCAGAGTAACTTGAACTATGTTGAGTTCCTCTTCTTTTTCTTATCCTAAGAGTAGTTAGTGAACTTCCATTAGAATGCTGGACCTCAGTCTTTGTCCACATGAATCTTCCTCACCTTCAGTCATCTTGGAAGGTAAGACATAGAAACTGGTCTTTAATAGGTAGCCTGGTTGGGCACTTAATAAAAAAGAGGAGGGAGAAACTTTTTCCAAACTCAGAATCCATTTAAGCTTCAGAGGTTATAAATCTCAAACTGATCGCAGACCTCTGGGGCTCACACACTTTTATGGCTAGCAAAATATAGCTTTCTGGTAAGAATGGGGGAAAAGAAGGCTTAAGAAGGCTCATAAACTTGCTCAGACATCTAATAGCTCTTACCAAACAGTGTTTTCATGAGTTAAGTGTAAATGAGTCAGAAACATATAGATTGAATTTCTTTTAAAATACACATGGGTTTAAAAATTAAGGCCAAAGTGCTTGGCAAAATAAGATTTGGTTTTAGCCAAACCCCAAATGTCTGAAAAAATAGTTCTACATTTTGCCAAACCAGAAATACACCCAGGTCCCTCTTTCCCTCCCATGTGATATGATGACATCATAGACATGGGACTCGGTGGCTATTTTCATATTCCCGCATGGTTTAAGCAATGTGAATCTCAAGTACTAATTAAAAAATCTGTGAAAAATATTGTTGGAAAAACATTATGACCTTACACATAAAGTTCAGGATTCTAGTCCTGATTTTGATGGTATTTCTGACTGCCTGATGGACCTTGTTCTTTGTTTCAGCTGCATGTGCACATAAGAGTTTGTGGTTTATACACAGGAATAGTAACTTTTTAAAAATCCTATATTTGGATTTTTATAAATCCTTAACTTGTACTCATTCATATAGTACAACACATAAAGCTTAATAAACTCCTAATCATATCCAAACAGAGGGAGGCAGTCCCTTTTGCTCAGTAATGGTTCAGAAATAGTCTTCATTTATTTCTCTGGAGGGTAAAACATACCCGTTTTCCATTAATAATATCTAACACTGACTTTGCTCAGATCATTGTGCTATGAAAACATGGGGTTGGGGAGGAAGGACTGGGGTAGAGAAAAAGGAACTAAAGCCTAAAAGGAAAGAAAATAGAGGGCGCAGTGAGAGTCCTTGACTTTTGGGGGAAACTAAGAGAAGCAAGAGATAACCAGGGTCACTTTTGGAAGCATTGTGCAGAAGCTGGACACTGATACGCTATTTCAGACAGTAGGCTTCATGGGGGAGGGAAGGGGACCAGTCCACTCACTGCTGTGACCAGGTGCCTAGCAGAGGGGCCAGCAGAGGGGCACAAAAGTATCTGTTGAGCACATGATTCAGAAGAATGTCAGTAGACTAGGAATAGCTAATGTAGTTATGCCGAGGGTGTTTCTTTAAGCAGGTGAATTCAGAGTTAGAGCCTCAGCCCGCGAACTGATGTGGACTGGGGGTCAGGAGTGGAGGGATGAGCGCAGCGGTCAGATGTCTAGACACAGTGTGGCAAAGAGAACACTGTGTTACTATGACCTTCTGGTTGCACGTGACTGGCGCAGAAAGGGCTCGGCCACAAGGGGAAGAGCATGAAGCTGGAAGAGTGAGCTGGGCACAGGACGCTGAGGAGTTGGTCCTCGGTGCATTAGGCAGCATCACTGAGACGTCGAGCAGAGAGTGACAGGATGAAATCTGGGTTTGAGGAAAATTACTTTAGCAGCTGTTCATAGACTGAAAGGAAGCGAGCGCGGAAAGACCGGCACGGCTAAAGCTGATCGTAGCATTCTGGTGACAGGCTAATTACCAGCGGTGGATTGTAAACATTACAGAACATCGCTGGAGGGTGAGGGCCATCAGCCGCCATATCTGTCTTAAGTATGTAAAACCATTATAGCAGGACAGTGGGAAGAAGAATTTCTTTCTTTGTCCCAGAGTCAGCCTAAGGAGACTTTAGGGCTCTCGGTGAGGCGAAAATTCACATTCTTAGTGCGTTGAAAGGGCTGCTGGGGGCCTCAGGTTGCCATGGGAACGGGGGAAGGGGACAGCTCTGAGCTGAGGCCAGCAGGAGCTGATGCGGTTCAGGATGTTGCCTGGTGGCCTTGACGTGTTTTAGGGAGCTGGGAATGCTGGGTGCACAGGCTGGCACTATCTCTCTTGTAGCAGACTTCCCTCACCGGGACAGCAGAGACACCACAGCATTACCACAGGCATGCCGAGCTCCGCATCGCTGTACTGAAGAGCTGCAGGGAGTCGGTGGCTTGTTACCCCCAGCCATCTAGAGAAATTTTCCCAGAATCGGAATGAGAATCAGATCCTTCCAGGGCCTGCAGCTACTTCGAAGGGAGCTCAGCAGTGTCTTGGAGATGACCTCCTACCATTTCTCGCTTCCCAGGCAGTAGACTTGCTGAAGCTTCCACCTGTGCTGGCAGAGAGCTCCTGGTAGAGAAGGGAGGTGGTGGTGTGGCTTAGTGGGAAAGAATGGCCCTGGTGTTGGACCAGTCTGGATTCAGATCCCAGTGGAGCCATTTCCTAGGTGAGGGAGGAAGTGGCTGAAGCTCCCTGAGCCTCCCTCTCTGTCATGAATCGTAACAAGCTTGCTGTGAGGGACGTGTAAGGGAACACGTGAAGTGTGCCATAGGAATGGTAGTCACTGTCCTGTTGGAAAGGCTGCATTGCCTGGGGGAAGAGCTCAGGCCTGGAGTGAGACTTGCCTGCATTTGAAGACTGGCTGTGTTGCTTATTAGCTGTGAGGATTTGGGCACGTTTTATGGTTGTCTCGTGCGGTACTGCTGTTTTCAGAGAGGGCATAGACACACCTGTAATCTGGGGCCGAAAGTCTGCAAAAGCAATTATTAACTGCATGTGCCTTCTCTTCTGTTTAGGGAAGAAATCAGTATTTTTGTTCTTAGTTTTTGTAGTGGAGTTTCCACTTATCGGAACACCCTACCCTACCCCTTCCTGGTCTTTCCTAATGGCTGTAAAGAATAAATAGAGTGTGGGAGAGACCTAACTAAATTCTGCTATTGACCCTCCAGCTGTAGATAGCTGCTTGCCACTTGAAGCTGCTTTTGTCACAGTGTTCCTTCTTTGTCACCAAGAATACCTGTGTTCAAAGAGAAATAACAACCTTAATCTTAACACAAAAAACATCTGAGTTTTTGTCTGAGGTAGGATTTTGGAAGGCAACAATCTTCAGAGACAGGCAGAAATAAGGACTATGACCCTGACCTTTTACTGACATATTGGATGAGTCATTTAATTCCTCTGGGACTTAGTATGTCCCACTCTAACAGGGACATGGTCAAACCTGCTGCTGTGGTCACAGAGGGGTGGCAGGGAGCAGAGCTACAGGGCACTGGCCCCCAGGGTCACATGACCGTGCAACAGCTAGTTTGTGTCTTGGATGGGACTTGAATTAAAATGTATTGTTTTCCTTATCAAATAACTTCTCAAAGTTTTCATTTGCAAAGCAAGGGTGCTAGACTGTCCACACTAGCATCAGGGTGGAGAAGAGGGGAGATGAATGTGACAGATGGTGGGGGAACCTCACTTGGGGTCTTAGAAGCTGAGCTTCTATTCAGGTGCTCCCCTTTTTAGTCCGCCCCTTTCTAGCTGTCAATCTGGAGCAAGTAAATTCCTTAACCTTCCTGGCTAATGGAGACAATAATAAATATTTTAGTATCATTGTTTCTGTGAAATACTTATACAGATATACTTGTTTTCAGGTGAAATTAGTGCATAAAAGTGCCTCATACAGTACTTGGCATAAAGAGGTATTCGATAAAATTGGACACTTTTCTTTGAATACTCTAACTTTTGTAAAACATACTGAGAAACGGTCTTGAAAGTCCCATTCTTAGGGCCCCAGGCCTGCTCTTCAGAATTTCTCGTGGAGCATTAGCTATATCATATAATTTTTCTTTATTGTATCTTTCTTTCGTAAGATAAACACTTGCTCCATGTGTGTTTAATTTTTTTAATTTAAAAAAGTGTGCATTGTTAAAAAAAATACAAAGATCTTTTAATGCTTCCAAGAAAGAGCAAGAGAAAGACTCATTTTGTTTGCTTAAGCTTCCAGATTCCAGGAAGGAGTTGAGGTAAAGAGGATGAGAATCCAGGCTGAAGATTAAGCTTAGGTAACTGCACAGGCAGGCTTTCTGTGGTCCAGAGTTCTTTGATCTTCAGGAACTTTTAAAGGTGAGCAAGAAAGCCAGGCATGGTGGCGCACGCCTTTAATCCCAGCACTTGGGTGACTGAGGTAGGAGGAGCGTTGTGAGTTTGAGGCCGGCTTGAGCTACATAGTGTGACCCTGCCTGGAAAAAAAAAAAGGTGAGCAAGAAATTGCAGTGACATTAGAAGGGAAAAACAGAACCAGCAAATCAAAAAAAAAAAAAAGTTTTATTTGTAAAGCAAAGAATTAAAGACGGAGTTATCCCAACAGTGGTCTTGTATGGCTGTGAATTTTATTTTATTTTGTTTATTTGTCTATTTAATGGTGCAGGGATAAGACCCAGGGCCTTGTGCATGCTAAGCAAGTGCTCTACCCATAAGCTACATCCCCAGATCTGGTTGTGATTTTTTTTTTAAATTAAAGAGCAAAATAAGAGAAATGACCAAACAAACAAATGATAAAAAATAAAAAACAGGGCCCCATGTTTGTTTAAAATTTTTAGAAATACATGTGAACCTTAGCTCCTCAGAGCCACAGAGTGGGCAGCTCCGTGACGAAGCTGCAGTGCAGGCGGAGCCCAGCGCCAAGCTCAGCTGAAGCTCCCTCTTGGTGAGCGCTTCTTCCTGGGATCACTTCCCCTCACAGTCACACTAGAAAGAAGGACTGTTCCCATTATTTTAATTAATTAATGAGCTGTCAGAAAAGGGATGCCATGCACTTTAAAATTAAAAAGTTTCCATTCTAGTAAAAGTCATTTCGGAGCTCTTCATGGTTGACCGGAGAGGGAAGGAACCACCTTTTGGCAAAACCTTGCCAAGGCGTAGCCCTTCCTGGAATGGGTTTGGTGCAGGGACCACTATCTGGCATCACACTCAGCTTTTATCAGTTGGTGCAGGCGGCTCTGTTCATTGACCACAGGCTGTACCCTTGTGAGTGTCCCAGAATAGCTGCAGCTACCTGAGAGCCGTGCAGTCCTCAGGGACTCGTTATTGTCCCAGATAAACAGCGTTGCCACAGCCAGCACGTAATGGCCGTATTTAACTGTGATAAGTGATGGGCAGCCGTGCCTGAGTGAGTGGATCTCTGCTAGGGCCTGGGTAATTGGACAAAGGCGAGACGGTTTGGCAGTGGGCACTTCTTGTACATCATAGAGTTGATGCTACAGGGTTTTAGGCTCCTGGGACTAAATATGACAGACAAGAGGAACTTGCCTTTTAAATGAGTGACATAGGCTAGACCTACTAAATTTTGATGCAAATCACAAGTATATTTGAGGAAGGAAAGAAGAGAAGCTTAGAAACATCAGAGTAATAGAAGCAGGCTTTGGGTAGAGGTGGGATGTCATCCCACGGAGAGGCTAGCTCAGAAATGTGGGGTTGTAGAACAAGCCAGACATTTTTCTCTGCATGCACATTTATTTTGGGGAGTGGTTGTCTGGAAATCCTATGAAATACAACAGCATATTTTATGGTAAGAGGTAAAGATGAAAATGGCCATATTTTGACAGTGTCAGCATAGAGAAAAGTATTTTTCCTTCACATTTTCCTTCTCTATGGTTCTCTGGAAATTTTTTGTGTGATAAGAGAAGATGGGTAACTAAGTCATGTTCTTCGCATTGCTCCGCTAATAAAGTGGGAAAGTGGCTCACCAGATGGACAAGGAATCTCTTAGCACTCGTAGTGAGAAGATGTTTTAATCTTCTGGCCAGGTGGGCAAGCTGGCTGGCCATCCAAGCCTGATGGTGACCATGGATGGTGGTACCGGACTTGTGTAGTTGTGTGTGTGGGATGCTCCATGTGACAGAATGGGTTATCTTGCCTTCCCACAAACCCCCATTTAGAGGAAAATCTCATGTGTGAGGTTCAAGTATAGCTACCTTCCTAGAACATGTTGTATTAGGGGCACTTGAAAACTTTCAGAGTGAGCCGGGTATGGTGGCACACACCTTTAATCCCAGCACTCGGGAAGCTGAGGTAGGAAGAGCGTTGTGAGTTTGAGGCCAGCTTGGGCTACAACATGAGCACAAGGCTGGCCTGAGCTACACAGTGCAACCCTGCCTCAAAAAACCAGGACCGAGAGTTTGGCTCAGTGACTTAAGCGCCTGTCTGACAGGTGCGAGGTTGTGAGTTCAATCCCTGGTGCCACAAAAAAAAAAAAAAAAAAGAAAAGAAAAAAAAAAGAAAACTTTCAGAGTGGTGTGTGTGCGTGTGTGTGTACACACATGTACCATGAGCGTGCACACATCTGTGAAATTGAGAACATAAAGGAGTCTCTGAAATTTTGGGTTTGAAGGTCTAGAAATTACTAGGCTTCTTTGTATATTCATAATACAAGAATAGCCTCCTGATCAAGCTTAAAATACCACATATTTGATGTGGGCTTTTGTCGAAAGAGCCTACTATCACAGCATATGAGAGATGGAAGATATGATAGACAGTCTCACCTGCACCTCCGTTTCCTAGAGGAAGAATCAAGACTCAAGAAGGGGTTGACAGGGAGTGGATCCAAGGCCACACAGCGACAGTGAGGGCATGGTGGACTGTCAGACAGGTCTCTGCCTCACTTATTGTAGTAAGTGGGACTCCCTGCCTATGACCACTGTGAAAATACAAGCTTGTTTCCTTTCGCTGTCTGCAGTCCCATAGCTTGAGTACTAATGAATATCAGAAAAGTGGAGCCCTCACTTGGTTCTTCATTGTCATTAATTCCAGATTTATTCTTGTGTCACCAACAAGGGGGCTGCCCTACACCAGCCAGAACCAAAGGAACCCATGAGGCTGACCTCAGTATCACCTCCTCCTCAAGTGCTACTGGCCGAAGGGGACTTGCACTGCCACCCTCTGGCCCTTGGGGGTGTCCTGGGCATGGAAAGTGTGCGGTGAGGGAAAGAAGGGCACAAATGCTCTCTGCCATTCTCTTAAAATCAGCTCGGTGTGAGGCAGCTTTCAAAGCAGCAGGAGCAGGGCTGCAAAAAATAGAGCGGCGTGCAGCTGCACCCTTTAGAACTTTGGGGGAAAACACATATTATTTACCAGACAATAATAGATACCAGAGAATAATAATGATTATTATAGTGTTTGGGATGGCAAACGCTGTAGTTAAGGTTCCAGAATGGCTCTCATTATAATCCCGTTTTCCCAGTCTTATGAAAGCCTGAAAATTTTCTCCAAGTAGGCTGATTCTGGGCATGTTTGGTCTTCATCCAAAGGTGATTTGAATACAAAGAAACTTATATGAGAGATATTCCTTTTTTTTTTTTTTTTTTTGGTAGTGATTACACTAAAGAAAAAACTACATCATTGAAAAGGCAGTTGCAGCATTCTTAAGGAAGCAATTAAAAGTGGTGTTTCCCAGTCACTGGAAGAAAATGTTAAACACCTGGGTTTCTTTTTCTGTTTCCCCTTCAAAGAAAGAATTTGGAGGCCTCCTTGGACTCCAGGATTCAGTCACTCTTGGTCCCAGGCCCAGAGGTGGGGATGGTTTCCCGCCCTCCACGGCAACTTCCAGGCCGTGCAAAAGAACTGTCCCCAGAGGAAGCTACTCCTGTGACTTTGGACCTACTTGTCATTTCTGCAGCTCTTTCCCAATCTTTTATGGCCTCTCATTTAATGGTGGTTCTTGGTGAGAGGGGAGGAGAGGGGAGAAAAGAGAGGGGAGAGGGAGAAGAAGGGAGGGACAATTGACCTCTTTATTCAGAGATAAATATTCCCATTTCCAAATCTGACTATGCCAAATGAAAAGATTTCCATGGCCTTGTAATTCCACCCCTATTGCATATTTGTGGTATTTTGCATTTTCACTTTGGTTATTTAATATACATATTAAATGTGCACAGATCTGGTGATTTAATGTGATTTGGGGAACTCAGGCATTTCCTGTCACACACATTGAGATTTTCAAACCTTGTTTTTGGCTGATGATTATTGTCATTGCCATTAACACCAGGATTTGGGTAACAGGGTTCAAAGCACAAGCTTCTATTTAGTCTTCCCAGTGAGCATTTGACCTCCTTGCTCTCATGCTAACTTTGTGTTACAAACACCCTGAGCAAGATTCCAGTCTCCCTGTAGCTTCCATTTCTTCATCTGTAAAATGAGGAACTTGTAGTATATCATCTCTGGGGTCCCTTCAAGTCCTAAATTCTAGTACTTCTCTCCAATTATTTGTTCATTGTTCTGACAATAACCTCAACGGTTGTAAAGATGTTTACAAGTCCTGTCCCCACCTTTCGTTAGTCCATTCATATTTCTAATGGCCCCACTTACTGGCAGGAAAAAGGAAGAGGGGCTCTTTGGGGCCGTAGTGGAAGAGAGCTGCTTGATTCTCATTCATTTGGCAAAAGCGTGTCGAGCACCCGCTGTGGGCCGGGTGCGCAGTGGCGGCTGGGTGTTGAGGCACAGGTAAGATGGCCTGAGCCTCAGATTTCAGGGCCTTCACACTTCGCTGCTTTCTGAGCACCGAGTGTCCACAGCAGGCTGAATTTCAGGCTGAGGGGTGCAAATGAGATGAACTAGTAGGGACAAAGAAGCAGAGCCTCGTGTCTGTGGTGACCGTGAGGGCGGGAGTGCCCCGGAAACAGACTTGCCTGTTGAACAGTCCTGTCAGACCCTCTCCCCTGAAGCCCAGGGCCTGGGGAGGGGTGCGTTTATTGTCTTCCAGGCTGGGGTGTCTGCGTGTTTGGATGGGAGGAGATGTGAGCAGGTCTTTGACAGGCAAGACCCACAAACAGAGGCGGGCAAGCCCTTCCCCCAGCTCATCGCCTCTGTCTGAAGAAAGAGCCATAGAGCTTTTCATTCCCCGCGGAGTGAGTCTCTGGGCCTTCCTTCAGCAAACTTCAGAACTGACCACGGAGTCCAGGGCTGAGGTCTGGACCTCCAGGGCCCCTGGTGACCTTGCCTGGCTTGTGGTGACCTTGAGCGACTCAGAAGCGCTGCAGGCAAAGTGTGAAGTCATGTGGGGGTGAGAGCTGTCGGGCTGCGGAGGATGCTGTGGTCTGGGGTGAGGGCGTGGTGCACCATGCTCATTATTCCAGAAAGCAGCTAGAGTTTCATTTCCTCACACAGAGCTGGCAGGGCCGACCCTGAGGAGACCGTGAATGAAACTCAGGCTGAAATCATGCTGTGCTGCCTGAGTTCTGGAGCCTCATCTTAGGTCCGAAGCGGCAGGCTGGGAGCTTGTTGCTCCTTGACTCATCCCGGGTTCTCCCCGGCTGGGAGGGGTGGGTGGGCAGGGATTGGGTCCAGTGTATTCTCATGGCCCCTTCTCCTCTCTTCCCAGGAACGCTCACTCCCGGGGTACCTTGCATGGAGAGGGGGCGCAGAGCGGAGCAAACTATGTCACACCATCCAATGACACCAGCTGGTCAGCTCACCACCCTCCTCTGGCTAAAACTCAAGCAAATAAAGCCGCTTCCTGTCATTAAGCATCTCAGAGGAAGCAGCCCTCCCTCGGTGGCCTCTAGCCCAGAGAAGCCAGCACGTCTTGGACCCATCGGACGGGCCCAGCCTTCTTTCTGCCACCATCTCTGCTTCTCCCCAGAGGAACTTAGGGATTTCGCCCTTGGTTTAAAAAAAAAAAAAAAACAAAACAAAACAGAAAAACACCAACAAGCCACAAGGACCAGTATAGGGATTCTCCCCGCCCCATCTTCAAGGCTTGGTGGCAGTGGAGGCTAGAAGATGATACCGATTGGAAAACAAGAATCTTTTTTTAATCTTTAAAAAAAAAAAAAAACTGCTGTGGTTTTGCTGCTACACTAAGAATTGTGATTTGCATTGTATGGTTTTGGACCTGTACTGTTCCCGTTTTGATGGCAGGGAGGGATGGCACTGGAGTCTCGACGCTTCGGATTCATCTCCGCCCGGCCCAGGATGCACTTTTAAATGAAGAGTTAGAATATTTTATTGGCTAATATACTTTTCTTGTTATTTTTACAAAGGCCACCTTTATCCTTTTTGATGCCATATTTTCAGTGTTACACTTTTATGGCTTTTAATTTTCAATTTGACAGATGTAAGAAGCAGCATGGATAGTTTATACTGTGGTTTTTCAGAGACTGAATGCCAAGAGAACTCGGTAAATGTTTATTCTTCTCAGCTTTCTCTTGAAATTCCCCTAAATAGCGCCCCATTTGGGAACAGAGCAAGTGTGTTGAACTGAAGACCAAAATGCCCTCAAGGTGTAAAATAATCCGAGGGGGAATATTTGCTGGGCGTCACGAAAGACTCGGATGAAATTTCAATCCTGATGGTTTTTGGTGATCCAGGAAGTCAGTGAGACAATCTCTCTATATGCAGAGCCCTTTCATGATAATTAGAATGGTATGGACAAACCAATGAAAACAAGAGGGAAAGTGAGAAAGATTGCCCATGATTCTGTTTCACTGTTTGCTTTCTCCTGTCATGGTTAAGAGAAATGTGCAATTCGATCCTCAATCAGTGGGTGGAGGATAACAGGGTAGATTTACTTGTGTGCACTTGTACAGTTGTAGCTGCGAGTCCAGAGTCCTCTAGAGCCTGTGTCCTGGCACTGAGTTGGTGAGACAGTCGTGGAGTACCCCATTCTGATGAGTACAGAAAAAAAAAAAAAAAAAAAAAAAAAAAAAAAAAAAAAAAAAAAAAAAAAAAAAAAAAAAAAAAAAATCAAATCACCTTGTGATTCAGTGTATCTGTTTACTAACTCAAATAAAAGCAATTGTTCCCTCTGGAGGGGCACAGTGCCCCCTCCCACCAGGCCAAGGAGCTTCAGCTGGAGGGTGGTGGGTCACAGGTGGGCAAGGCCAGCATGGCCCACACCAGCCTTGCGACACCCCGGGCCATGGATTCAGTGTACATACTGTATTTCTATATTCTCCTTTGTACAGTCACTTAACAAGTCAAGCTACTGTTTTACAGGTGCTCCTTATTTATTAGAGCCGTGAGAGCTTGGGGGACACACTGGCGAGTGAGCTCGCTTTTTAAAAATGAAATTTGGGGGCAAGGGAAGGGAGGTGGGAGGGAGGGAAAGCTCGCAAGCCCGAGAGAGATTTATAAAAGTGAACAAAAGGAAAACTTCCAGCAACAAAATCAACCAACCCACCAACCCACCCCAACACCAAACCCACCCAGGCAGGAAGCAGCAGCTTCCCAACTGGGTGCGCATTTTCCTGCTGGCCCCATGACATTCTCCTCTTTCCCTGACTGGTGTCAGACTCATCAAACAAAAATAAATCTCTAAGAAAAAAATGCACTTACATGCGATTATTTGACTTTTCTCATTATTATGACTATTGTTATTTTCCTTGTTACAGAAAGTGCTTATTTTTCACCCCCTGGGAGAAGTTTTAAAAATGAAGCTAGTAAATTTTAAAAGATGGTGAGATCCAGGGAGGCACTGGCCCTTCCGATGCTGCTGTGGAGTACTGTGCAGACCTGGAGCCACGTGGCTTATTCGCCGGCCTGCTGCCCAACCACACCCATCGCCCACTGTACAGCGCATGTGCAGGGGGTCCTTGGGTGACTGCAGACCCAGGTGTGCAGTTCGGTCCAAGTGTTCCCCAAACCTGAGCTTTTTTGACTCAGGGTTTAAGGTTTAAGAGGTACGGTCCTATGGATGAAAATATTCCCCAGAGATTTTACTCACTCCATAGTCATCTCACCCAGTGCCTAAGGAGCCTTCTGTTTCAGCCTCACATGAAGGACATGAGTCAATCTGGCTTTTCTTTGGTATGTGAGTTAAACAGATGATTCCTAAGGTGGGACACGCACTAATACCAGTTCTAATAAATGTACACCTAATCCAATTCTCTAGTTATATTGATTAAAAAACAAGGCCTAAAAAGCAGATCAACTTGTTCAGAGTCCTACACTTAGTTGATGTAGCTTATCAAAGAATGAACGTTCATTCAAATCTTAGACACCACCAGCATTTCCCACGGAGACCTGGTCTTGTGCTCTGACTGAACGTGAGGGGTTGTGCTTATGATGCTGACTCTGTCGGGACTGCATTGAGGCAGGTCCAGCAAGGACATGCCAGGGGCCAGGAGCCCCTGGGGCTGTCTGGTGCAGAGTCCCAGGACCACTATTCCATCTGGCCTTGGCCATAGAGACAGCCATCCCGGATATTGATTGTGCTTTGTTTCTAGTCTAAGATCTTCAAGCAAACATTTTGACCCTTTCAGAAACAAAGGGTACCTTTGTTCCAGCAAGAAAAGATGATGGCATCTCATTAGCCATCGACACCTTTTCCTCCTCCCCTTTCTTCTCCTGATCCTAGTGGTATCTGAATGAGCCACTCTCTTGAGCTATCAAAACCATATATAAAGAGAACTAGGACGATTATGAAAATAATAGCTAATAGGCATTGAACACATAAACAGTAGTCTCAATCTTTACAGCAACCCGATGAGGAAAGGACTTATTCTTTCCCCCTTATTGCAGATGAAGGACCAGAGATCAGGGCTTTAGTTACCACACAAGGTCACATAGTTGGTGAGCTGCAAAGCTAGGAGGTTTGGGGCCGTGTCCCAGGCCTTGCATTTGACCTGGAGAAAAACTGTTGACAACTTCATTTTGCTTTCATGTAAACTTGTGGCAGCGATTCAGCCATACCCTAAAGTGGCCCTCATTTTAGACTAATCCAGCAGGGTGAGGGTTAATACCTTTTGCCCACCGCATCAGACTGGATGGGGGCACCTGTGAGGACACCCACCTGATGAATGAGCTAGGTTATGTTTTCCTCGGCAATTGCTGAACGCCCAGAGAACGTGAGGCCCATGTCTAATGCCAAGGGAAGAGTGACGTAAGAAATAAAGCTCACGGCCTCCGCCTCAGTAGCTTCTGCTTCATGGGGGAAGGAGGCTGTGGACAAGAGGGACCACTTGGTGATTCTGTCTTTTCCAAGGCACATATAATTGGACATCTGGAGCCTGGACTCACACTTCTTGCAGCTGCCCTCCTCTTTTAGGTGCTCCCCTGGTCTAGAAGGGCAGCCGGGGCTGCATGTAGGGCCGGAGGTGCTAGCTCCTGCTGCCTGCACAGCGCAGCCGGAGGTACAAGCTGAGGCGTGGCCCTTGCCACCTCTCCAGCTCTGTCCACTCCTCACCCTGCCCACCAGCCTGGGCGCTACACACTTGCTGGACCGAGGAGCTGATTCCCCATGGCCTTTCTCTCCCTGTGCCCCACCATCACACACAAAGTTGCCTCTGCCTCAATGGCTTCCTTCTCCCTGGGCCTTCCACTGGTCAGTTGCTCGGCGTGCTGTCCTCCCCGCCTCCCCGCTGACCTCCATGCTGTGCAGATCACACTGCCTACTCAGCTGCACCCCTGCGCTTGCCATTTGCAAATCCACAAAGTCCTCGAAGATGGGGATCATTTCTTACTTGCTGCTATCTGCTAGGCCTCTCACTATTTTAAAATTATTAGTATTATTTTAAAAAGGGATAAACCACCCCTTCAAGGCTCATTTCACAAGCCAACTGCTCATGAAGCCATGTTGGGTTCCCAGATAATGGCTTCTCTCTTGGCCTTGCTGTGCCTCCAGTTTAAATCAACCCAGGTCACTGCTGGTGCTGTACTAAACAGGTTAGCTTGGCCCTGTGGCCCTCCTAACTTTGCATATTTGAAGAGCTATTCTCTGCCCTTGGAATTAAAAATGTTGGCTGAGTTGAAGTTCTTTGACACTTCTAGCCCAGTGCTAGAGGACAGAAGAACCTTGAGATCCAGAACTGTGGCAGCAAACGTGGGAAGATTAACGTTTCACCTTGTGTTTCTGGTGCTCAGGGGAGGGAATTGCCTGGGTAAAAGGGTCAGACTCCCCGTGTTTCCACGCTGAGCACTGAATCCAGGTCTCAGCACTATTGCATGTTTCACTCAGGAGTGACTTAGAGATGAGGTCACCCCTTGACCCATGGACCCATTTATGGATGGTAAGTTGGCCTACAATACCCAGAAAATACCTCTTATTCTGTCTTCTTGGCTGTGGGTGAAATGAACACTTGCCATCATGTGTGTCATTCTTCCAACAAGGGAGGACCCTCGTGGAAAAATGGCTCATCCATCAGGGATGTTAGGGATTCTTTAGTAAGGGAGGCTCTAGGGTCATCATCATCATCATCATCATCATCATCATCATCACCTGATAGCCAAAGAAATGGAGGCATGGAGACAAAGGGCTTTCCTGTCCAAGGCACAGATAGTAAGAGGCAGAGGCCAGGAGTGGGTTCGAGGGCCGAGCTGCCTAACCAGGCCCTGGACAGGACATTTGACAGCTCTGGCTGAATGACAGAGTGCAGATCATTGCCCTGGTGACTGAACTGTGAGACTGAGCCATCTCTGACCTTCTATTGTGTTTGGAAAGAAAAAAGGCCAACTGCTACTTCTTCGGACAGCTGGCTTTGTGTAAAACTGAAAAATATAACTGCTGCTGAATCCGCAGGTAATGTTTGAGGGAGGTAGTGAAGGGGCCTCTGCCAGCAGCTCAGAGAAAGGAAGAGGAGCAGGAGGCGCGTCACACCAATCTCATGTGCTGTGGCCCGGAGAAAAAGACACACGTGGCAGGGATGAAATAGTCGTTTCCTATTGTTGTAATTGTTTGAACTGCAGCCTGGGCTCTCTCCATGGCCCTTGGTTAGGGAGCGAGGGATGTTAACCAAGGATAGCACTGGAGCCACTGGGGTCACTAGACCAGGTCACTTTGCCCAGGGTTCAGAGGGCTGAATCCAAGTCCCACAGTCAATGTGGGGCTGTGCTCCAGACCTCAGGCCAACTGGCCGAGCAAAAGCCTGGATGGTTGGGCCAGGGCGTGGAGACCTCTGAGTGTCAGACTCCGCCATAGTCACGCAGACTGTTTCAGACCATTCTCACAAAAGCTCACACAGCAGGCAGGGTGAGCCTCATTCCCGAGGAAAACACAGTCCAGGAAGGTTCACTGTACTGCTCAGGCCTCTGGGCAAGGAAGTAGCACAGCCAAGATCTGAACTCTGTGCCCCCAAAGACAGTGCCTCTCTGAAGGCTTCAGAAACACCTGCCTTAGTTCAGCTTGCAGCTCAGCTCAAAGCTGAACCAGCCAGCAGGACACAGAGCTGGTGATGTCACTTCCACCTTCTTCCCGACCACTGGCAATGGAGGAGGCTTTCCTTCCCCCTCCATCCTTCACACGCAGGTTTAGCCCTGTTGACAATGAACCCCTCCAAGAAGGAATGGAGACCACCACTGATTGAAGGAACATCTACCCCGAACTTACCAAGCGCCTCTGAGGGGCATGTTTTACATGCATGCCTGAAACCAGCCCTGTGAGGTCACTACCATCATCTCCCTTTCACAGATGAGGCTAACGTGGCAGAGCGTCTGTGCAGACTGACACCAGAGCCTGCCTTTCACTAGCACGCCCGCGCTGGGGCCTGTGTGGTGTGTGGCCGAATCTGCGCTCACACCAGTCCTTTCCACATATCTCTTCTCACCTTTGAGAGTGGAGGGAGCAGTAACCCTGGAAGTGATGTGCAAGAACACAAAAGTGGTTCCCATCTCTTGAATTAGAAAAAATAAAAAATCATTTACCTGTATCTTCCTAACTTAACAAATCCATAATAAATTCCTGTTCTGAGAACTCTTCTTTGCCAACACCACCAACTTCCAACTCTAATAAACAAGAATGGCCCAGGTGACTCACCCATAGCTCTCTGCTGGACTGATTTCCTCTCCTCTGCTCTTCAGCCAGCCCTGGAGCTCACTAAGGAGCAGGAGCAGGATTAATTCATCTCTGCATTCGTTCCCAGGGCCCGGCACACTCCGAGGGCCCGTGTGGGCAGGCCGAGCTGTCGGTGTACAGGTCCCCGGCCCCTCAGCCTCTTACCCACGGCAGGAGCAGTACCGAGTGCGTTCCTCACATTTCCTCCCTGGGCTCTGTCCTTCAAAATCCCCTTTCCAGTCCCCTGCCTCCCTCCGGCACTTCTGCTCGGGGACTGTTGGGGGCGCTCGTGTCCTGAGCAGCAGGTGAGGAGCTCCGACTCCCTAGGGTGGACAGAGGCAACTCACAAGGGCAGCAGAAGGGCAGCATGCAAGGGTCACTACTGGGAGGCACCGGGTCTGGGGTATAAGAAGGACAGCCTTGAATTATTTCCCCCTAGGTGTCGTGTAAGCACATCCATCGCGTTCCACTTAAGTGTTCCATTTAAAATAATTTCTCACTTCTGGTGTTGGGAATACTTGAAAAAGTATTTTTGAGGAAAAAGAAGGCGATCTGGAAGGCATGCCCTTTGACCCTGATGTAGAAAGGGAAAGTGAATGCCGGCTATATTTAGCCAGAATCTTTACATGGCGAGGTGTTTTTTTTTTTTTTTTTTTTCCTTCTTTCTAGGTTTATTTAAACAAAAGGGAAGGATTACTACAAAATAAAAACCAGGAAAACAATTACAGGCAGGAAAAAAGGTGAGTTTTATAAAACAGCAGAACCTTACTGAAGCCCTTTGAATTTCACATTCTCCAGTACCCCTAAACCCCAAGCAAGCCCCCTCTCCCCATCTTCAACATGTGGCTCTCAGGGTCTCTGCCACATACAGTAGCTGGATTAGGGCTCAGGACCACAAGCCAGGAATGCAATAAGATACTTTTACACCTATTGATCCTCTAAAAAGAGTTTGTTTTCATGAAACTTTAATTCACTTTTTTTTTTTTTTTTTTAGCTTTTTAGCCTAACTGCTACACATTTTATCCCTGTTCTTTGTGAAATGCTAATCCAGCCCAGGGTTTTCGTTTTCCGGGTGTAACTTTTCAGAAATTGTATATCTGCATAGCAACCCTGCAAGGGCTGCCTATGTCACGGTATCACATGTCAGAAAGATGAAAAGGACTCCAAATCTAAGCTCTCCACAAACTTGGCCCTCCAGTTCGGAGGCAGAGAGCTTCTTGGCCTAAACATAAATGGCAGGAGAGACATTTCAGGGCCAGAAAGGTGCAAACTTTTATCTTGTTGATGACAGAAAATGACACATGACCTCAGCTCGGCTTGGTGGGGACGATCAAACCAGAAACAAAGGCCGTATTTTTCTCTGCTCTTGTCCCTGCAGTCAGCTTCCAAGTGCAACCCGAGCCTGGATTCTGAACCCAGTGTCCAGATTAGAGATTGTTGACTCAGATTTAGTGGTGAAACGTGAGCCGGACTCTGTTGATGGCAGGCCTTGAAGGAGCAAGTTTACTTAAGCCAAGAGAGAGATTGTGTGTCAGGCAAGAGCCTGGCTTTTCTTTATCACAAACTTCCTGGTCTGCCTCTGTTTTAATAGTTTCCACCACCACCAAAAAAAAAAGAGAGGGCAAGAAGCAGACCGAGTGGAGAGGAAGCACCACTTTCAGCTCCATCTCTTTAGTGTCATAAATCAGGAAATTAACAAGTGTGTAACTGGCCTTTGCCACAGTCAAAGACAATGGACTTTTTGTATTTCTTACTGGTGGCCAGCACTTAACATAATCAATAAAGAGCTCCACTCAGAAAGGATGAAAAATGGGGCTTGATCTAGCCATTTAAAGGCTATTTCCCAGTGCTCACGCACATGGCTTTTATGAGACCCGAACATGGCTTAGAATCTTGCTTTTCGGTCTGAAGGCAGGTCATTAGGAGAAATCATTACTTCGCTTCCCTGTCTCTGTCTCTCTCTCTCTCTCTCCATTTTTACTTTGGCATTCTCCCGGCTTTTCCTTGGCTTCTGATTTCATCCCTCTTTTAGATTCTCTGCGCCTTCAGTAATTTATGTGCAAGATATTTTCCCAACCTCCAAATGTTTTTCCATTTGGCAAACCATGTCCCGAAGCCTCCACACAATGTAACTATAGAGTTCATTTATGCTAGAAAACATAAGCTTGGTTGATGGAAAAGCCTAAGCAGCCAATGCATTGACCCTGCAACCCTGGCCATCATGCGCGGACCCTGCAGGCCACCCTGGGGACAAGAGGGGAAGGGCGTCAGGAGGAGCGTCTTTTTCCAGGTTGCCACAGATGCTTGGCTTTCACCTTCCCTGTCTCCAAAAAGGAAAGAATTCCTTCCAAGCCCTTTCTCATATAGTTTTTGGAAGCTTCGGGGCACCATATGGAGAATTACTTCATGATTCTCCTGATGGCTTTTACGTGAGCAGCTATAAATTGGATGGTTTCCTTCAGGTCTGATATTCCTGCAGTACCTGCTATGGGTGGCTGGGAATAGTCACTAAGTAGGTTTGTCCTGTGTTATTCTTGATGGGAAAGAAGATCCATAACCCCTCCGGGCAGGGGCTCCTGTTACTTTGGGAAATAAAAACAGGGATGGGGAGGTGGTTGGGGGGTAGGGGGTCAGGTCCTGAAAGCCTCCCCACTGATCCCTTGGGTGATTCCACACGTGACTTGTTCGGCCCACCAATCTGGATTTAGGATTAAGCAGTGCTCCTTCCAAAGCAGTACTTATGAGCTTCTCCCCAGGGCCAGCCATGCCTCTTGGTGAGATGTGTACCAGGTCAGGGGCTGGTTTCCTTCCAGTCATTCACAGGACATAGCTGGACAACATCTGGCTTTTGAAACACTAGCTCACTTCATTGAGAAACTGGCACCTTTTTTCCTGAACGGTTGCAATGGTATAAACTCGCTGCATTTTCCTGTTTCGAGAGGGAGCATGTGAAGGACTCTCTCACTTTTGACCCAGCAATCTGTTGATTTAATAAGAAAATCAAAGGCCGAGAGTCATTCTAGTAAGGGGAAAGCTTTAGGCAAGAAATGTAGGGGCGGAGGTTTTGCCCCTGTCTAGTGTTTCCGTAACTCATTTGAGTTCTTTGGCTGTGGACAGGGGACCCAGGACAGCAGAGGAGGGTTACTGGGCTCCAGGGTACCAGCAATTAGTGAGGAATGGACTTCTTACACTGTCTCCTAAGCATCTACGTAAAAAAAAATCATAAAAATCATACTACTGAAGATGTGTTGGCTCAGGGAACTCATTCACTCAGATGTATTTTTAGGCTTTTGTTTATCTTTCTTGATTGATAAAGTAATTATCAAAATGCGTTAGAAAATAATAGCCAACTGGTGAGAAAAGGGAACAGTTGGAGGAAGCAAAGCAATGGAGGAAAAGCATCCACAGATTCTACCTCCGGCTCTCCAACAAAACTCCATGAAAAATTCATCTTCTGTTTGTCTTTTTTCGGGGGGATGATGGGGCATCTGGCTTAATAAAGTCTCCCCATCACTCAGTATATGATTAACTCCCTTTCCGAAAGGCTGTCTCTGAGTCCGCCTTCCCCTTTCCTCGCCTCTTCTCTGCTCTGATGTCTGCTGCTGGCCAACCAGAATCCCAGCAGATGTTTGTGTTTTATGAGCCAAATGGGAGCCTGAAGGATCAACCAAATACCAGCCCCGCTGAGAGGGGGAGCCAGGCCATCTGACATCAGGAACGCAGAACAGCGGCCCGTCCAGCAGGGCTGGGCTGCCAGGGAACAGAAGGAGGCCTAGATAATTAGCTGGCACTACCAACTCATTGGCCCATTGCTCCGTCCTTCTGAAGAGCGTGCAGAGGCCTACAATGGAGGCTCAGGGAGGCTGGGCAAGACCATCCGTAAGTCCACCCCCTGGCTGGCAGTCCTGGCCCATGATGGCTTCCTCGCATGCCAGAGCACCATGTGGCACCCTGATTGGCTCCTGGCGCAGGGAGGAGCAGGAGGTTAAGGACGCCTACCCTGGACCTGGCTCAGAAGGACCGTGCTGTCTCAGTAGACACCCCCATCCCTCACACCATGGCAGGGCCAAGCTGGGAGAATGGACAGAGTGCAGGTAGACAGATGGACAAGCTAGGTTTCTGTCCAAGCTCCACCACTGACCGCTGCGTGCTGTTGACTGTATTGGTGTGGGATGCCTCCGCGGCTTGGTTTCCCCATTAGTAATATGGAGATGGTCATACCTCCTCCCGGGGTGACTTCCGGGATTAAATGGTAGTAAGTGTGCTGGCTCTGGGCCTGCCTGCCCTGGGATCCATTCCTCACCTTCCCGCTCGGCTCTGTGCGGCAGGGACAGGAGCCCAGCTCAGTTCAGCTAGTGGGAGACCGGGGAGCTGTTTTCCCCTCCCATCCCTGCCTAAGGCAGCTTCCCAGTAGCAGGGTCCTTTCCTCCACGTCTCCTGTCCCCTCTGGAAAGCCCTCAGGAGCTGCAGCTTTCCCAATGGCTCCATCTCAGGATTGCCTTCCTGTCCCCCATCCGGTTTCTCAGCTCTCTGCCACCTTTGTAGCCAGTTCCCTTCATGGCATTCCCTGTAAACGCCTGGAGCTTTCTGTCCGCCGGTGGGCCTCTCCCTAGAGACCGTCTCTCACCCAGAGGGCGTCAGGCCTCCTAAAGGCGCCACGCCAGTGAGTGGAGGGGGCGGGGCAGCTCCCGCTGAACACCGGATTCAAGAGTTTGACAGGAACTTCAACATCTTCCTGGGCCAGTTGTCAACCTGAAACAATTTCCAGAGATGTTCTTCAACTTGGGACTTTATAAAAATAGAAAAATAATATAGAACTCTGTGTATTTTTTTTTTCTATTAGTTTAAACATGTATACCACAATGAAAGTGTCCAGTACACTTCCGGTATCCTTCCACCTACTTCTTGCTAAGGAGCCTATAGGCAGCGTGGTGTCCGGTGCCTCTGGACTCAGGCCCTGCAGATCTTTCTCTGCGTCTGTGTCTCTCCTGTCCCACACCAGGTAGCTTTCTTGGACTCATTCTGCATTTCAGTGTGGGTTGCCTCTGTCAAGCTGCCTGCTGTGCCCATGGCCCAAGTCTCGCTGGCCACCAGCCCTTTATGTCTGCCTCCTGTCTTTCGGTTCTGCTGCGCTATGAGGGTGGGGACCGTTGTACTCCACTCGTTCGGCAGGAAGAATAACTTCCTTATTGAAGTCAGAATTGAAAATGGATTTCCCCAATGGGCAGAGATAGAGGCCTGCACTTCCTGCGCACTGTAATCAATCGGCTGCCCAGGCTCAGGGCCCTCTTTGCTTAACCGTTTCCTGCCCAGCCCTGGGAAGGCTGCAAAGGAGCTCTGTGAGCGTTCGTGTGTTTTCCCTGTGTCAGTCATTACCCTGCGGGGTGCCGTCTGGGTTATCAAGTGCCTTGGCTCGCCGCTCCTGCTACATGGGAGGGTTCAGAACCCAAGCTGCTCTGTGGAACAGAAAAGGCTGAGGCTCGAGGAAACGGGGCAGGAACTGGGAACAGTGCCCTTGCTCGAGGAGCGTGTTTAGTGTTTCACTATCATTCCTACAGGCGAACTTCTGTGATATCACCTCAAACAGACACGGCTTGAAAAGCCCTTCATGCAATCCCTATCAACGATACAGTGTCTACACAGCACGGCACACTTTACACGTGTCTGTGGCCTCACACATGACACTGTGCACTGACGATAAGTCGTGACATTTCAGAGCTAGTTGGGCCTTAACTCTTCACATTGCTCAGCACCCTCGGTTTTGTGCCTAAGGAGGCCGAGGTATGGAGAAATGTGGATCCGTCCAGGGGCACGCAGCTTGTGAGTGGCAGTGTCGAGGTGACAATCTGGGTCTCTGTGGACTCTCAGTCGGGTGCTCCTTTCTGCGGCCCCTGGGGTAGAGAAACCAACAAAAGCATTTGCTGCCTTGATGGATACGCACTGTGGCCCGAAGATGTAAAGCTCGGGGAAGATTAATGGTGTGCTGGTAAGTGTTTAACCACGGACTCTGAGGTGGAAGGGGGGGTGTGCGAGTACAAATGCACGTAAATTCATTAGGAATTTTGTCATTACAAAGATCATATAGCAAACAGTTTACAAATAATAATAAAATATTTGCAACACCGGTCTAAAGTCCATAGAGCCAATTGATTCTCACTGAATGCTTTTGTTGATTTTTGCTGAGTTCTTGGAAATGTGTCTGGTTGCAAATGCTGAATGAGTATAGCTCTGACGTTAAGGTTGAATAATGTGTTCTAATATGTTAATGCATGAGATAAAAGTGAAACTACCAAGACGTAGGTTGGAACTTTGCTCATGTATCAATGTCATGAGTGACTTCTTTCCTAAATCAGATAACAATTTTCAAATACTGGGAAGATATTTCCTCAACATTTTGTGTCATTCACAATGTCACAGCCACAAATATGATACACGTTTAAATTTAATCCTCATTATTAACGCTTTCCATCATTTTCTTCAGCCAAGACAAACAACAAGATGATAGATCAAGACCTGATTTCTAGCATTTGCCAGCTGAATCCATCTTGTAAATATTCTCACCAGGACAGATTTCAGATCATCCATATGATGTCATTAGACTTAGAGCTAGCAAGACGCGTGTGGTGCACACATTATGTAATAGCTCCACCCTCCAGATACAGTAGATGCAAGGATGAACAAGGAGAATAATGTGATGTAGGAAAAGAACTGAAAAGTAATATGCTTTTAGCATTTCTTAGCTTTATTTTAAATGACATAAATCTAAAATGTGGGTAATACTAAATCATATCTACATTTAGAAGTGGCAAATTTATGGTTGGCTTTTGTGAGCGAATAGAGCCCTTTTCCAACCCACCACTAACGGATGGGACGGGCCTGCCCCTCACTTTACTCCTTCCCAGAGTGCAGCCCAGACCATGGGATGGGGAGACCAGGATGACAGCTGCTTGGATCAAGGTGTAGGCCAAATCCATGCTGAAAGGTGGAGGGTAGGTTTAAGAACATGAGTGAAAGTCCACATAGTAAGTAACCAAAGGTGTTTCTGAGCATTTTCCCAAATGCCACAGAAAATAGTTGTAAATATTAGACAATCAAGGAGATTGAAAAAGAAGCCATAAAGAAAAGTAAGAAGAACATAAATATTTGTTAATCTTTAAGTGTCCTTTCTTAAGGAAGTAACTTGCTGACACCAAATTCTGGGCAGGCTTCTGTGAACGCTCCCTGACTGCCTGTCCCGCTCGCCTTCCCCAGGCCTGCTGTGGGGACGCGGCACAGGGCCCTTGGAGACTCCCTGTGCGAAGATCTGACCTCTTTGGAAGGAGAGGATGAGATTACCAGAGCTTTGGATCCATTTTTGGATCAAATGGAAACCGCAAGCTAATCTTCAGTGTGTCCCTCTCCTCTTACACACGCTGGCCTCGCTGTCAGGGTGGGGTTGCAGAAGGCTCACAGTCCCAGGCTGGGGCGGAAGTGGAAGGTCGCATGCTCCAGAGGTCTGTAGAGCCCCCTTCCGCCTCAACAGCACTCTGCCCGCCAGAGAACCCATGGCTCCACACACGACTCCAGCATCACTTCCTTGAATGATGCCCTGTACTCTCCTTCTTTCTCCCACTGGACTTGTTGTCATTGGCCACACCTTTCTGTTCCCTTATCCCAGTGCTCAGGACAGTAGGCTCCTCCAGGAAAAAGATCTCCTGTGTCAGTGCCTGATAAATAGGTGGACTGAATAGATCTTCATCCTTATGTTGCTTCATTTTGCGGTGCTCAGACGGGTATGCACAAGAATTACGTGAAAAATAAATGAAAGTGCGGAGGCCAGGCCTCAGTCTGGTGAGTTTCTTAATCTGTTCTTTTAATGAGACCACGTAATTATGACACATATATGTTCACAGACCACACTAAGAAATCCAGAATTGTTCATCTTCTTGGTGGGGAAACAGGGCTAGAATCACATGATTCTGGACCTGTGGCTCCTTAGTATGATGGTGAGACCATGGTTTTTCAGATAGAACCTTTTCACATTCTTACAAAGCTAATGAAGTGAATCCCAGCCACACTGATGACTGCTGTGAGGAACATTAAAAACACCTTCAGCTGAAGTCATTCCACATCACATTTTAAAACAGTGGCAAGGCTCTCCACAGTCAGATGCTTCTGTTAAACTGGTTTGAATTCAGACCCCAGCACCCATTCCTGTCACTGCTAGTAGAATCTTTCTAGAAATCCAAGTGATTTCTTGCTGACAGGAGAACAAATCACGGCTACTTGGATCAAAGCGTAGGTTTAAGAACACGAATGAGAGTCCACGTAGTAAGTAAACAAAGGTGTTGTTTCTGAACACTTCCCCAAATGCCACTAAAACGTTATTTGGCTTGATGGTGTTCACAAAGGTCTGTTCACCACAGCCTCTCTTTCTGCTGGAGGGTCCTTAGATCCCCTTACGACACCCACCCTTTATGGCCGCAGAGAGAGGGTCTCCAAGCAGACCCACTGTTTCGGTGTCTGGTTCCCACCTGCTTCTCTAGCAAATCCTTATTTGCTGGCAGTTGTCTGAAGAGCACTGTGTGTGCTGGTTTCTGCCTTGGGCAGCAGGTGCCACCTAGAGGGCCACTGTGTCTTAGAGCGACACAGTCCTGAGGAGACTCAGCAGACCCCACTAGGGTTTACACCAGCCCTTAAGCAGTTTTGATGCTGTGGGTTCAGAAGGGAGGTTGCCAGGTGAGCCCGCAGGGACAGAGGAGGTCTGGTGGTTCCTAGCATCTGGAACCAAGCCCTGCTCGCTATGATTCTCTAGTAGGCACCCGTCAGGATAGGAATTCTATTTCTTGCCACAAGGTGTCAGTAGTGGGCTGGCCAGGTAAATGGCTCAGTCAGCAGGAGCTAGGAGAACACCCCAGCACACCGAAAAGGAGACTTCTGGTTGCTTTTCAAAACTCCTAGTTTGGAGACACGGCCTTTCCTACTAGCTATAGCCAGGTGATTAAGTTACCAAAAGATCCTCCCTTGGATCTGCCCTCAATCCTGCCTGTTCACTAACCATACACCTCTCTCTGCCTTTGGAGGAGTAAGATTGCTCCTGTCAGGCATCTTGACCACTCCTGCGCTGCATCTTGAGAAGGCCGAAGCTGGGGAGGATTCTGGGATAACACCAGACACACAACAACGCAGGGGGTGGGGGTGGAGAAAGAATAGTGTAGCACAGTAATATTTTAAAAATCTGAAGTTTATTTCTTGTTTGTCTACTTGCTAGTTGCTTACTGGCTGTCTGAGTTTGTTTTCCTGACTATAAAATAGCATCTTCCCGATTTTCTCCAGTGGCAACAGTCAGAAGGTTGTTATTTGGATCAAGTGAAATAAACTTATTGGCAAATTATGAGGTGCTGAGTAGATGTGGGTGCAGTCGTTGGGGCTCATAACCCGAGCTGTGCCACGGAGCTCCTGGCAGACAAGAGGCACAGACCCTGAAGCAGGAAGAAGTGGCTGACTCTTCTCGGAGCAGGTCATGCGGCGCCTCCAGTGTGAGCTGCCAGCCATAAACTTCTGATCCAGCCTGATAGTCATCTTCCAGCTAGATTCTTCCTGGATGCCTTTCCGTGGCTTGTGTCCAAGTGGAAAGCTGGCAGTGGGTGCTTGCTCTTCCTTCTTCCCTGAGCCTGCTTTTCCATATTGGAAGAAGATGAAATGCACATTTTAGAATGTAAGTTTTTCCTGTAGGACATTATCCCCAATGGTGGAGTGATGGAGAAAAATATGAGATGAAGTCAGGGGATAGCTGAGTAGCATACTGATTTATAAACCCATAGAATTGAATGAAAGCATTTTTTCCACTGGTGGGGCTACTTATGATGTCCCAGCTGGCTGAGTCCCAAAGTAGATGAGACTTTGATTCCTGAGCAATAGAAATAGCAAGAATTAATTTCCTCCTTTGTGCCTCTTTTTAAAACATAAGACCCAGCTCAGGTCAAAATCCATTCCAGTCATAGGCTGATTGAAAGCTCACCTTTGTGGTGAATGGGGACCAGGACAGAGGCACATCCCATGGGGACGATGGCAAAGACAAGCTGAGGCTGTCTGGTCGCTGCTCTGTGGAGCTCTCTTGATGGCCTACCTTTGGTGGAAAAATGAATGACTCCTGAAAATAGCCCCTGAACAATTATGATGGAATTTTGACTGAAAGTTTACTAAGTCATACATAAATCTGTGGAAAAATGGCATCTTTATGGTGTAGAGTTTTCCCATCCATGAGCACAGTGTAGCCTTCTATTTATTCAATTTCTTTTATAACTTTCAATGCAAACATTAAATTCTTCTTGTAAACACCTTGGGAACCTCACGTTGATTTATTCTTAGATACATTGCCCATTTTATTTTACTGATACTATAATGGAATTGTTAAGAAAACCTGTATTTCCTGATTGTAACTCATATGGTATGTGGGCAAGTGTGTGTGTGTTGATAGCAATTGATGAAATGGTTATTAGTTCTGGTAGTTTTTCTATTTGCTTTTTTTTTTTTTTTTTGGTACTAGGGAATCAAACTCATGACCTTGCGCTTGCCAGGTAGGCGCTTGGGCCACTGAGCTAAACCCTTGGTTCTTTCTATTGTTTTTGGATTTCTATATCTATGTGAAGAATCATATATTAATAACACTCATCTAAGTTTTTTCTTTTAGATTCTAACAATGCTTGCTTGTTTGCTTGTGTGTTTGTTTTCTTATAGTGCTAATTACAATCTTGAGGTTTTCATTGTAGTTGTCTCCATTTTAAGGGAATTTTTTGTAAAATTATTTCATTTTGGAATAATTTTAGATTTATACAAAGTTGCAAAGGTACTACATACAATTCCCATTTACTCCTCACCCAGTCTGCACCATTGTTAAAGCCTGACATAACGTAACACTCATGTCAAACCAAATTATTAGCTAAACTCTGGACCTTGTTCAGAATCACTAGTTCTTCTAAAAGAACACTGTCATGAAGCCCCCTCAAAATGCTCCTTACCTCCAACACACATCCCATTGATCTCATGACTTCCTGAAGTAGTTGCGGAAGTCCTTCTTCATGAATGTCTTTATCTGTGAATAAGGTGGCTGGCGACATAGCATAGCCAGTTTACAAGCCTGCATTTCCACTGAATGGCACTTAGCAGCATCATTCACCATATTTTTTAAAAAATCATACCTCACAAAGACACTCACGAAAGAGGATTTCTGGAACTGCTTTAAAAAGTGTCAAGAGTGATGTGATAAGTGTGTTCAAAGTGAGGGGGAATATTTTGAGAGGATTGATTTTCTTTTTTTTTTAATATTTTATTAATAATAAAAGACAAGACAGAAGAGAATCCCCCATACTTGCTACATTGCCCTCTGTAAAGAGATGCTTGGGCTGCTGTCCAGAGGCCTGGCCGAATCTACAAAACAAAAGTTGGTTGATGTTCCTTGGTTGCTATCAATTTAGCCAGACCTCCAAAACAGCAGGTTGCTGACCGTGGGGGTTTGTCCCTGATTCCAAGCCCGCACACCGGTGCCGCTCGGGCTGGGCAGGGGCCCCGCGAGGGGCCCTTCTCGTTCTCCAGGGTCCTGGGGTCAGGACCCCGGAAGGCAGTCCATATTGCGTCCTGATTTGTGCCTGTGCTGCTCGGGCCAGGCGGGGGGCCCCCGCGAGGGGCCCTTCTTGTTCTCCTCCAGGGTCCTAGAGGATTGATTTTCAATGTGTCTTTTATTGTAAAAAATTTTTAAATTTAAACATTCATTATATTTTTCCACACCCTGGTGTGTTACCTGAAATTCTTCTGTATAGAGGAGTTGTCTTTACCATTTTTTGTGTATTTAATAATTTATTGTTATCACAGTATGAATATTTATTTATTTATTTATTAGTTTTTTGAGACAGAGTCTCACTATGTAGTGCAAGCTAGCCTTGAACTCACTTATGTAGCCCAGGCTGACCTCGAACCTTGATTCTCCTCCTTCAGCCTCCCAAGTGCTGGGATTACAGGCATGTGCCATTGTGTTTTTTTATACTTTGGGCTCTACTACATTATTTATGTTTCTGTTCAGATTGTCCCAGGTTGGTCACTGGAGCTCTTTCAGGCTGACTCCTTGGTCCTCTGACATGGCCTTATTCTTTTTATTAAAAAAACATTTTCTTACTTTCTCATAATACAATGTGCTGTAAGCCCAATTGTATTTTCCCTGACCTGCTCTTAAAGCTGACCATTTCTCAAGGAGTCGTGGTCCCTTTTATTTTGTGGAGATTGGAAATCGGAAACCAATATCTGGGTGATTTGTGTGCTCATTAGAACTGGCATCTTACTGCTTCTAAATCTCTCAGCAGACAGGGCTGAGAATATATGTAATATAATCCCGTGCATATACACAAATCTATAATTATGTCTGTAGCTATTCATTTGCATCTTTATTAGGCTCAACATGAGTTTCACACTGATGCCTCTAATAGTAGTCCAGTTCTACATGGTTCTTTCTGGACTTTTCATCATCTGCAATTTCCCTTTCTGGCGGGGAGAAACTTAGCTTCTACCATCCACCACTGATTTAATAATGAGGGAATAGTTTTAAGTCTCAGGAACTACTCTTTATCAGGTTAAAGATAGTTCCTTTCCATTCCTAGTTTATTCAGAAGTTTTTAATCTTGAATTATTAGGTCATATATTTTAAGTCTGTCATTTACTGAAATGATACTATGAAGTATTAAAATGAGAATATATGAAATGGTAAAAACTCTCTTCATCTCTCTGGGTCAAAACTGACTTCATAATGGAATGTTTTATTTGACTGAAGTACATGAAATTAGTGTTTTCTGTCAGTCAAAAATGGTCGTATCAGCAACCCAATACGTTGCTCGATTTTGTTTACTAATGATTTGTTTAGAACTTCAGTACATATGCTTGTGAGATTAACATATAATTTTCCTGTCACTCACTGTTTCTCCCCTGAAATACAAGGTTTTGCTCTAAAGAAGCCAGAAATATTTCTTAAATGATCACAAATGAAGGTTGTAAGAATGAAAGTTATTACCACTAGAAAGAAAGGAGGTAGGTGAAAGAGCAGAGAAACGGGGGGAAGAAGAAGAGGAGGAAGTCTGGTTAATTTTAGATGGAGCCCCAGCCTGCCAAGCAGCTGCGGGAGCCTCTGTCATGGTACCATCAAGGCCATTCCCGCACCTCCCATGCTGTCCACGCATGCTCAGAAGAGAGTGAACACACTTCTCTGGAGATGCCGCCACCCTGTGTAGGGCTCTTGGGGACTCTATACCATACCTACCTTGGGTGGACATGGACTTCTGTTTCCCAGCCTGCCTTTCTCCCCTCAGGTAACAGCAGGTTTTCTTTCCTCAGAGAATTGCTCTTCCATGCCAATGTTATAGATTCTGATGAGGCCACTTCCCTGCACCCTGGCTCACCCTCTACCACCAAAATATATCTGTGGCTCAGGCCTGGTCAGTTATAAAACCCTCATCCCCAGCCTTAGTGGCTGGTCTGGATGCTGACAGGAGACTTGAGTGAGTCCAGTTAGAGAGCCTCCAAGAGAGCCAGTGTGCGGATGTTGTTATGCAATTTCCTTTTTTGCCTCTTAAACCCTGGGCTGGAAGGACGTGAGCCTGAAACTGTCCACTGCCCGTTTCCCTCGCCTCTGTGCTGCCCCCTGGAGGAGCTGCTTGGAGACAGACCCGAGAAGAGAGGTGCGGTGCAAACCTAGAGGTGGGCCTGCCCGTGTGCTTTGAGTCCCTGGATCCACCTCGCTCACTCTAATTAGATTAGCTATAAATAACTCCCTCTTTTTTGCTTAAAGCTATGCTAAATTGGGTCTCCTGACACATTTGTGGTTAAATAAGCTGAGTAAGGTCAGGACTGAGGGTGTGTGTGCTGTTCTGGTGTCCTCAGTTTACAAATCTCACCCATAGGTCGACACAGCTGTGGCAGCTGTCGATGGTTCTTCAAACAAGCTGTCCTTATCCTCCGGTGGGCAGGAAGTGGGGCTCCTTCAAAGAGGGCCCTGCATAGAGACCCCAGCCTGGTTAGTGTGAAGAAATCTGGGAGCTGACGGTGGAGCTTAGTGGTACAGTTTCACACATGCCTAACATGTGTGAAACCCTGGATCTGATTCTTGGCCCCTCAAAACAAACAAGCAAAAACCACCAACCTGAACTCCTGTGCCATGACGGTGATGAACACGTCGAACGTGACCGTGATGCTAGTGTCACTGTAAAGTCCAAATGCATGTGAAGAGGTGTGTATACTTGGGTGTTCTTTTGTCCATTGTGGGTGTGCTTAAGGATGACATTGCCCTAAAGGGAGTCCTCTTTCAGATAGGCCACTGCTGCTGAGGTTATTCCATGAAAGAGGAAGTGGGAGACCTGCTTTTCCTTGAGGATGAACCTTGTCTGCCACAAAATGTCCCTGCCGCTCTCCTCGCCCGAGGTCCCGGCACACCTGGACTGCGTCACTGGTGCAGGCTCTGTGCAGAGGCGTGTTGTGAGATAACAGATCCCAGGGCAGATGTGCCATGAGCACCACGGTGGTTCAATTTATTTTTTTTCTCGTGATGCATAATGTGATTTTACCATTACTGCACAAGAGACTCAGGAACATTGAGTGATTAATCTAAGGTTAAAGAACAAGATTTTCTTAAGAATAAACTTTTGATATTAAAAAAGTACAAGGAATTATTTTAAAAAATCAATAAAAATCAAGGAAACCACAATCATCTTAAATCCATCATCAGATATAAGCACCATTTATAGTTTTCAGTTTTCTGTGTATCTCTCAGATTCATTTCTTTTTTCTTTTGTTTTTTCTTTCTTCTTCTTTTTTTTTTTTTTTTTTTTTCTTTTGAGACAGGGTCTCACTATGTCGTTCAGGCTGTCCTTGAACTCATTATGCAGCCCAGGCTGACCTGCCTCTGCCTCCAGGTGCTAGGATTACAGGCATGTGCCACCACACCCAGGCTTAGATTTATTTCTAACAAACAGTAAGCTTCACTGAATCCAGACCAGAGCCAAAGTTTCTTGATGCCTTTTTTAAATGTTTAAAAATTTTTATTATGACATATCTCAGACATATAAGTATAGAAAATAACGTGAGAAACATTCGTAAATTAGAATAGTGGGAATTGCTCTTGCCGAGTGTGTGTGCAGCCCTGGGTTGTTTCCAATACTGAAAAAAAAAAAAAAAAGTCGATGCAAGGTCTACATAGTGTATTCTATGTTTCATTCAGATACCTTTTGTTTTAATAAGCACAACAGCACAGGTTGTTTAAGCCTTCTCTTCTGAATTCCTCCTTCATCCTTTACTCCTTTACTGAAGATAACAACTATCCTTTCTGTATTGGATTCTCCAGAGGAATGGAATAATCGTGTGTGCGTGTGTGTGTGTGTGTGTGTATGTGTGTGCACGGTGAAGCAGAATAAAAGGGGTAAATCCCCCAAACCCCTCCCTCCACCTCAGCTTTGGCTCTCTTCAGGCCTTTCACTGACTGCAGGATGGCTGCTCATGTTGGAGAGGGCCTTGTGCTTTACTGATTGGAACGTTACTCACATCCGGAAACACCTTCCCAGACACATCCCAAATAGTTTTTAATCTGAGCATCTTGTGACCCAGCCAAGCTGATACATAAAATTAATCATCATGTGTTTTTAATTTTTCTATATGTGCTTAAACAGAGTACCGTTTTTGTGTCTGTTAAGGGCTAAACAAATTATACTACTCTGTCTCTTTCGATGTTCATTTTTGCACTCACCACTATATTTCTGAGATTAGTTAAAATTGATGCATCTATTATTGACTGATTGATGGATTATAGTCTACTGAGTGATATAGCAGAGTTCACTTATCTATCCCCTTGTTAATAGACTTTTAGGTTACTCCAAATATCCAAGGTTGTTCTGATGCTTTGTTATCTCATAAAATTCACTGTGAACGTATTTGTCCTCACCTCCTTGTGCATATCTGGGAATTTCTGAAAGTGGAATATTGAGGTTGTAACGTAGGCACGCCTTCAGCTTTATTAGTCATCTCCAAGTTGCTATCTAAAATAGTTCCACATGCTGTGGATTCATGTTCTGGTCACCAACACTCACGTCTCCTTAATTTTCAGTGGTTTTGGTCATCTTTTGCTTGAAGACTGTGAACACACCTCCCCTAAAGCCTCACAAAATGGGGTGCATACTCTTCAAGATGTTCACCTCCACCTTGTTTCCTTCAGGCTGAAGGCCGGGGTTAGCTAACTGGGGAACGAGCATCACTGCTTCAGTGAAAAGTGGTGTCTTAGTTACTTTTCTCTCATTGCAGAGACAAAATACCTGATGCCCAAAATTAGGGAAGGAAAGGTTTATTTCTTACAATATTGGAGGTTTCAGTCCATACTTAGCTGGCTGCAAGGCAGGGTGGTGTGACTGGAGGGCAGCCATTCATGGCCGCTGCCAGCAGCAAGGTATGAACTGGCAAGAGAGGGAAGACACGCCTTCTCTCGGCCCTTACACTGTATGTTGGCTCCACCCCTGGGCGGGTCAACACTCACATCACCAATTCCAGCGCCAGACAACAAACCAATCACAAACACCAGACTCAGCTGCATCCATGATTGCATGAGACTTGGTGGGGCCACAGGAACATAAACCCTAACAAGTGGAACATACCAAGACCTTTCCTCAGGTCTGTTAGCAGGAACCCCAGGAGAATGTGAAAGTGGATCTTGGGAGGTTAGGCCAAGGAAGGTGAACTCTAAGGCTGCTCATGGAAGACCTTCCCCACATGAGCGCTCACCTGGGTGCCTCAGGACTCAGTGTTGCAGCAAGGATGTTACCGATCCTTGTGGTTTTCTTGAACATTACTGACAGTGGTAGTCTACAGTGACAGACGGGACAAGTCTGCTGCCACGTACATGGTAGATCTAGACATTTCTGCCTGCTGAGGTGCTTCCTCTATGGCTTCCTTCAGGTGGGCGAGGTTGATAAAATAAAATTTCTGTCCATTATCAGCTTTTGGATGAGATTTTCTGTAAATACCCAAGGCAGACGTATCAGCTGCAGGCCTTTGGGGAATCCAGTGTTGCCATCATATTAAGAAGGGATGACAAAGGGAATTCTCTTCATCTGACTCTCATCAGGATCCTCATCAGGATCCATGTAAGTCTTCATTGTTCCCTGCCTCCTATGCTCCTGGTCACCAGGTACAGAGCTGACTGTCACACGGGTCATCGGGGAAACCAATGATTGTGATTCTCATTTAGCCGCCCATCACCAGGATTCCCTTTTGTTCTCCTGTTACCTTAGATGGCTTGAAGGCCAGGAGCTCCACTGCCAGAAGCGAGTAGGAATGCCCAAAGGAAAGTGCTCGGCCACCTGCTTCCGGTAGAGTTGGTCACACAACAAAGTGCTCCTTCAGCAGAGAAGCTAGAGGATGCATCCCTTGTTTAACCTTGAGTTTCCTCCTCTGAAGTCTAGGTTTCTCTGTGCATCTACTCTTTGCCGCCTGCTCTGTGCCCATTCCTATAGATAATGACAATTGCAGCACTATTATTAGCTGAACTTTAATGTGAGCAGTGGCAGAGATGACTGGTTGCTCACTAATTCCATTTTTTTTTTCCAGCCTGTGTACATAGAAAGACAATTAAATTTTTCAACTTCCCTTGCCACTAGGTTGGCTTCAGGTCAATACAGACTGAGTGATATATGTATTTCCTTCTATAGCAACTGTAGGGGATGTACATCAAGTCAGTGGCAATACAAAATGAAGAGTTTGGATCCCTAGGCCTCTCTTCGAGTGGAACCCTCTGACCCACACTGGTCTGTGACATGAATTGAAAAGGTAAGGCAAGAGGATTTCAGCAAGTTCAAGGCCAGTCTGGGCTATGCAGCAATACCCTGTCTCAAAAAAATAAAAAATAAGTAAGATAAATAAATCATAGGAAACAGCTGGGGATTTGGGTTTGTTATCTTCCTAACTCTCACTATTCACACCACCCCTGATTGCCATGTTCCTGTGTCAGGTGAGCAAACTAAGGCTTAGTGGGGGGCTGCCACTTGCTCAAAGTCATGAGTTAGAAGGCGGGGTGCGAACTCTGCTTTCCCCGCCTACATAGTCCTTTCTTTCAAGATTCTTTGTCTGTGGCCCTTTTTCTGCCTGTATTTTAGTAGCGATTTGGAACTTTCTCATCCTCACAATATTTGATTTTCTCGAATCATCATTCCCTGTTACTTTCATTCTACACTGGTTTCCCTTTGTACTTCTAATTGTTCAGAGATGAGTCATTTCCTTGTGAGGCTCTGAGTGCTGCCTTGCAAAGTCAATGGACCTTCTGCGGATGACGCTGAGAAACAAAATCAGCTGTAGCTGGGCTGTGGCTGGCCCATCCCCCTCAGGGAGTCTGGTGACCATTTGTCAAGGCGTTTAATAAGAAAGACAGAGTGGTTGACTTTGGGGCCACTGCCCGCTTGTCCTGGCAGAGGCCAGTTCCGCTTGCAGGATATTTCTCTTTTTCCTTCAAAGCATCCTTTTCTCCCTGAGGACTTCTTTTGTGCATCTCCTTTTCTTTTCTTCATTTATTTTGGTCTTTATTTTTAAATTTTTATTTATTTATTTTTTACTATTCTTTTTTGGAATCAAACCTCAGGGCCTTGCACTTGCCAGGCAGGTGCTGGGCCTCTGAGCGCCATCGCCGGCACTGCATCTCCTTTTCTTTCCTTTCCTTTTTTTTCTTTCCTTCTCTTTTCTTTTCTTTTCTTCTTTCTTTTCTTTTCTTTTCTTTTTGCCCTAAAATAAACAAAAATCTTTCACATTCACCAATTGTCCTGACCAATTCTTTGATGGGAACAAATAAGAACCTGGAAAAGACAGCCAGTCCCTACCCCATCCAATATCAGCGGGACCGTCGTGAGCTACTCGGGGAGCAGAGCCCGAGGTAACCCAGGCACGAAGGTGAAGGGGCCGTGGTTGGCAGTGGACGCCTCTCCTTTAGGACCCAAATACAGTAAGTGGGAATGGGTTTTCTGTCAGTTCTCCTCAGGACCACACTGAGGAGGGTGGGGTCATCTCTCCAGACCAGACCACCCACAGGACACCACATGCTCACAGTTGGGGCTCCTGCCAGCCCTGAGTGAGCCCACCTTCCCCGCTTCACCTGCTTGAATTGTCCTCTACTCGCTTACCTTCCCTCCGGGTGCCCCCCAGGGACCCCTGAAGAATCGATGAGATGTGACCAAGCCTGGCCACCAGGAGGGGCAGCTGTGGGCCCCCCACTTCCACCTGTGTTGGACAACCGCTTTCCCAGGCCCAGGAGTTTCCTCCGGGCCGGCTGCAGGCTGTTTGTCCAGTTAAACCTCCAGCCGGGAGCTGGCTCGCGTCAGTAAAACCGTCTTTTAGACGGGATGCCGCCCAGCTGCATAATCAAACATTAGGAGGCCGAATGAGAAATCACAGCTTGGAATTACATCCAGAGCCTTGAGCAGCTTCTCAGGTCCATAAATCACATTCCTTCTCCAAGAAGAGCCGCTCGGGAGGCCCTCCGGGCACCGCACAACCGGCTGCCGCAGCCACAGTCACCATGCACAGACAGCCGGTCAACAGGCATCCCGCAGACCGAACACTCCTGCTGGACACAGTGGAGTTCTGTGTCCTAACGTCAGGGGATGGAACCCTGGTGTCCCGGGCCCTGCCCCTTTCCTGAGGCTCAGGTCTCCCTCCCAGGCTCCTGACCAGCACACTGCAGACCGAAGCCCACTGAGGATTTTCGGAGCTTTTTCTGGATGCTTCTTGAAAGTGTCTAATTTTAATGAAGAAATCTTTCATCTGCCATCCTGTTTCCAGGAGACAGGTTTGGAAGGGAATTTCACAAGTCACTAAGGCCCTTGGAAATGTGTTTTCTGGTGGAAAATATAATGCTGTAAGGCATCCACAGAGATGTTCTCACTGTGGGTGGGAGTGGAGGAGGCACGAGGAGGAAATAAAACGCTGAGAAAAAGTACTTCAGGGGCCAAGGGGAGGAAGGACACAGAGGTACGAGCAAAAGGGGAAAAGGGTTCAACTGGAAGTATGTGTAGGATAACTCAGCCAGAGAACACAGAGTCCCTCTCAGGGGAAATTATATACAGCTCTGAGAAATGCCAGGGCCTGGAAGGTGTTACCTGGGCGGGGTGGGAGAGAGGGAAAATGGCATCCACTACTGGCATGAAGCTGAGTCAGTACCTAGACATCCACAACAGAAGAAAATTCTAATTCATCTCCTCTGGAGCTTTTTGAGCCAACAAAGAAAAAAATAAAACCAACAACAGTTGCTGAACTGGAAAATCTGTGGAGATGGAGCCACAGGTCTGCTGGGCTTGCCTCCACGAATGGGAGTGTACTCAGACACAGTCCCTCTGGAGGCAAGGTCCAGAGAGAAAGCCTCCAAAGCACATTCTCATGGTTCCCACTTACTTCCCACGTATTTGTTGCCAGGGGAACAGCTTCCCTTGCCTCATCTCCAAGAAGCTCCACAGCATTTCTTGTGGGCTTTGTGGTACACTCACTATGACACCACATGGGTCAATGGGGCCATCATGGTAGGAGCACCATTTTGGTGGGAACACCACCTGGCTCTTCTCCAAGGTTCCCTCAGGAAAGGACTGACTGAAGAATTATAAACACATGCAGGGGAAGTTTGGCAGATGAGACCTGGGGATTTAAACACCAGCATTAGCCAAGAGATGGGGTGAGAGGTTAAAGAGGCACAATTCATGGACTACTCTAAAAGGCCTGTCAGAAAGCGGCAAGTGAGAGTCATGGGGTTAATAGGGGTTGGCTGAAAGAGACTGGCCTTCTAGGGTAACTAAGTCCATGGAAAGTATCTTTCAAGGCTGCAGAGCAGAGGGACTTGAGTTGCCAGTGATTCAGAGTAGGTTTTTACAAGCCTATGAATTTACTCTCAGTGGATGTGATAGCGTATCATCTCAGTTGGTGATGGCAAAGCTACCTTTTCCCATCTCTTTGTGCTACACAGTCCAAACCAACAAATGACAGAGGAGTGGGGAGGGGGGAAGGTTAACATAGCTCTACAAATTTGGGATACAAACGTCAGTCTGAATTGTACACAACTGGCATTTTCAATGTGCTTCTGTTAATCCAGTTTTTGTTAATGAGATACTACTTGTAGATGCAAAATTTTAAGGATGTTATCTTCAGCCTGGGGAGAAAGAAACTGCAATTTGCAGCTTTTGCTAAGGGTGATAACCTTATTAAGTAATGGGATTCACTGATTAACTGCTGCTAACAAAACATTGTTATCAAACCTGTTAGTCTAAAACCTGCAACAGAGCCACTGTCAGATTCACTTCTCCATCCCTCCTGTCCCAAGGGAAGTTATAGAACTATTTCTCATTTAAGTAGCCTTCATCTTTCGACATTTTTTATTGCTTCAACTAATAGGTTAACAATAAGTTAGGAGCTACTCCCGATGGAAATCGAATCAACCTTGGTGAAGAGTTCAAGGAGAAAAGCAATTCCACTTAAAAAATGATTTTTTTATGAAAGGGGTAATGGGAAAATGTGCAAGTTCACTGAGCACTAAAACGAATGGAAGATTTTAGAGATCAGAAGGCAAGATCCGTCCACCCTCATTGTGCGCAATGGCATTTTAAATTCCTAGAATGGAGCAATATCTCTTCCACAGTGATTTACATTGTATGTGGGAAATTCTTTTTTCTGGTAACTTGCCCAAGAA
Organism: Dasyprocta punctata; assembly: GCA_004363535.1. Classification (NCBI taxonomy): domain Eukaryota; kingdom Metazoa; phylum Chordata; class Mammalia; order Rodentia; family Dasyproctidae; genus Dasyprocta; species Dasyprocta punctata. Next base: position 55,283 of record RJWM01006450.1, read on the forward strand.
AATCAACCCCATTCTGGTCTTAAATACTTTCCCGCTTCAATTCTTAGGAGAAAGATCCCTGAAGTAGGTCATCATCTAGTCTCAGTTATATGATCTCCTGTAATTAGTCTCTTCCCCGAAGATTCCCAATCACTCCTCCCAGCTCTGGGCTCTAACAGGGCTCTGGTCATACCCTATTGTTTTACTAAGTCATAGGCCCCACGACTATTAGAGCAGGATAGGGTAGGGGTCTGATGCTTCAGAGAGGTGAACTGACTTACCCAGTGGGAGAGCCAGAACTACAGTCCAGGTTTGTGGCTTCTGAGCCACTGCAGTTTTCAGCATTTAAGAAACAGGGAGCGAGGCGGAGTAGTGTGTGTGGGCACCAGCAGGTTCATCGGGTACACACTGCTACATTGGCTGCAAACTTCACTCTCATACCAATTGGGCTGGTCTCACCCTACGTAGGACCTGGTCATTCACACCACACAACCACTTTAATCCAGGTCAGGGTGGCTCCCTTCCTCATGGGGCACCCGCCTTTCTTCTGGGGCTCAAAGAGTTCAGGTGCCAAAAGGTATTCAGCTTTGACATTTAAAAAAAAATAGAAGAAAATATAGCTTTCATGTCAGGATTTCTTCAGGTAGCACCATTTGCAAAACTGTAAAGAGAACAACCTACCTAGTACAGGAAACTGCATGTGTAGCTGTTAGGGGGCCGCAAGCTGGAGGGCATCTGAAAATCTTGGGAAGGAGAGCACTTGTCGGTAGGGTTGGCCAGGAGTTTCATGGATACGTGAGAATGGCCCCTCACCCATTTGGTCCTTAGCTGGTGAAGAGAGGGGAGAGATGAGCTTGGAAATGCTTTCATCAGAGGGAGGGCAAATAGAAAGGTCTGTATCTTCAGAACTCATTCGTAAGTAAACCAAGGGCAGATAGCGTGAGGTCTCAGGGGGGTCTGCACCCCATGGCTCCTCAAGAGCAGCTGTCTCTGTCGGCCTTCCCCTGTCGCCAAGCACATTGGCACAGGACAGAATTTCTTCCCCTCACTGAATGGTTTTCTTTGAGAACCATGTTGCCTTGGTCAGCATCACTGTGTACTGGGGAGAGGACAGAGACTGCTGAGCAGATTCACAGGTCAAGGTTAGGGCAGCACAAATTTTGACCTCCACACTGGAGTCCTAACCAACCAGGCCTCCAGATTCGATGGCTAGCAGCGAGACCATGACAAGCACTACAATGTATTTTAATCTTCCTGACATGAGGGAGTCCTTCTTGACCCTGATGATTGACCAGAGAGGAGGTACTGTCCCAAGATGACCCAGAGCGGTCACTTCTCTGAGCTCTGATCAAATCTCACAGTCCTTCCCTGCAACCTGCTTCTCCTCTGTGGTCGCAGCCACAACCCAGAGATCAGGAAGATAGATACTCCGTGGGGAATCCAGGCTCCTGGGCCCCCTACTGCCTGGGCTGGCTTCTGAGATGGGATGGCAGTAGGTGGCTAGTGAGAGAGATTCCAGGCAGAGGTGACTCAGGGAGCTGATCAAGCTACACAGCTCGCACAGGTTCCATTCTTTATTAAAAATACAGGAATGCTTTTGATAGCACGAATAGGAAAATCTCATTGTTTTGCTAGTTTAAGATTTAGAAATCATCTTGACTCTCACTCAGGCCCATGATGCATTGTACTAGAAAACAATCACTCATAAAAAGTACAAAGGAAAACCCACCTCAAAATCCACCTTAAAATAATTAGGGCCAGGAGAATTTATTTAATTTCTGTATAGTGTACATATGTGACTGTGGTACACCTACCACTGGCTTTGAGAATACATTAAAAACAAAAGTCAGACCTCTAAATAATGAACAGATTGAGCCAAAGGAAAAAGTTACAAACAATAGCAAAAGTTACAAACGATAGTTTTGAAAAATTCAAAGCACACTTTGCTGTGGTCTCTTATACATCATGGTATCTATTAAAACATTAAAACTCCGTGCATTGTAAAAAATGGGTACAACTTGTGAAGAACGTGTTACACTTGCAGCCTGCTTAATTGTCAATGAGAAATTTGCAAATGCAAGCAGTAAGGATAGTGTGTTCACACCCAGATAATGTATCTGTAAGAACAGGACATGATGAAATTAGAGAACAAATTAGTAAACTACATTTTGAGGCACAGGAGGAATAGAATTTGTGTTGTTCCTAAGTTTGGACATAGCATATTTCCCCCCTGTTTTCAGTACCTTAGTGTAATGCCTATTTCCATTTAACCTAGTTATCTTATGTTTGCATGCTTTGCAAACTGAATTACAGAACCAAATTGCCCATTACAGCTTCCCATTATGTGACACAATTACATAGGAACACTGAGGTGAGAGGATTGTCCCAATATTAGGAAACGCTGATTACATCATGCTTATAAAGAGCAGAAATTAAGGAGGGACTCTTTCCCCAGGTGACAGACTTATGGCTCCTCCTCGCCAATGTAAAAGCCACTCACTGTTGCAAAGAGTGCTATTCACCACTGTCCAGGCTACAAAATTAGATCTATCAATATTTAGGAAAAGCCTAGTGCCTCAAACTACACAATTTTCTAAGGGAGAAATCCTGAGCACTTCTAAATAAAACAGTTGAAGTCCTGTTCCAGGATCCCATTGGGTCCATTGTGTCCACGAAAGCTGAAAGCACATTGACTTTTCAAATAATGAGCCTATCTGCAGCCCCTTCTCCAGGCCCTCCTTGCACACATGCCCAGCACAAACCATGGATGCACAAACTTTTGCTGGGTGACCTTTCTCTTAAATTCTTAAACCTAATTACAGAAGCATCCAGACACATGTGCACGCTCAGATCCCCTTTCCAAATCTTTAATTAGAAGGGAGGAAAGACCATATAAGTAGAGGAAAAGGAACATAGTCAACCCCATTTTCCTCTGGGATGAGGAGATGACCTATTCCTACCCCTGGATTCTGGCCACTTCCTGCAATGCAAGATGAAAGAAAGAAGCGTGACCAGGGAGGAGGTGCAGCTGCCACCCTCTCAGCGGGGGTGAGATTGGGAAACCTCCCATGTGAGCACTGGGAGTAGCACCACGGAAGAAAGAGGAGATTAACTAAGGCCGAGTTGAAAGAAAGAATCTGCAAATAAACCCACCAACTTACAAAACAAAAGGCATAACATTTCCATCATCATCATCCCACCTCGCAAGCTCAGTGAAGCGGGATTTCCACCTGCTTGGGTGCCCTGGTTATTTAGCAAGAGGCCGGTCAGATAGGACAGCCACATGTAGCCAGTCAAACACACCTTTTGGCCCTGGGAAGCTTTGTAATGTTATAATGGGACTTAATTAACAAAAGATTTTCACTGTTATTGAGAAGAAAAAAAAATAGCAACAGAAGACAATTATGATGAAAAGATTTTGTTTAGTCAATTTAGTTTTCTTGTGTGTATAGAATGAAAGTAAGTTCATCCAAAAATGTACTTAAAGTATAAAATCTTTATCTTAATAAAATCACTTCTAGGTGTGTAGAAGGGAGAGAAAGAATATATTTAACCAATGTCTATAAGATGGAAATATTTGCTACACACAAAGCAAATAATATTTTAAATTTTCTCAGGGGGACAGGAGCATTTTTTTCCCTTTTTTTTTTTAATCCTCAAGTAACTCGAGTGAAAGCTGAAAAATGACAGTAAATTAAATATTGTGGCTTCAAACACAAAGGAAATCAAAATTCCCCTAATTCTGCTTGCCTGATAAGTGCAAGGTCATGAGTTCGATATCTGGTACCAAAAAAAAAAAAAAAAAAAAAAAATCCCGTAATTCTCTCACATCTAGACAGAAAGACTCTCAGTCCTGAGAAAGAAACAAATCTAACTTCTAGAAAACACCTGAGGGTATGCGATTATACTGGATAAAGGCCAGGAATACATTATTCTTTTTACTGACTTTCCTTTTATAGTATTTCCTACAGTATTGGTTTTCTCCTGCCTCCAAACCAGAATTTCCTTTGGGAAATTTATCATTGTTATCTCTCTCGACCCAGACACAAGCCACTTAATATTGCACACATCTCAGTAGATTTGTAAAAGTCTAGAAACAAAACCTTAGCTAGGCGTGGTGGTGTATACCTGCAACCCTGGTACTCAGGTGGCTAAAGCAGGAGGATCACCATGAGTTCAAGACCAACCTGGATTACATAGTAAGACCCTGTCTCAAAGAACAAAAGAAAACAAAAACAAAAACAACCAACCTTCACTCCAGAAATGAGTGCGATCTAGGTCACTGTCTCATGTCTTTGATGCTGTCTGAACCCACCTCACTAAAACATGAAGCTCTGTCTTAGCTTTGGCTCTAGAAGGTTCTAGAAGGTGCAGTGAGTGTGAGACAGGGCTGCCTGTTCTGTTTGGAGCTGTGGGATTCCTGCCCTGCACCTCGGGGTATGGGAGGTCCCCATGGAGATTCAGGGAGTGTTACATTATGGTCCTGTGGCCCCGCTGAGTCTCATGTAATCATGACATGGATGCAGCTGAGCCTGGCATTCGTGATTGGTTTGTTGTCTAGCGCTGGGATTGGCGATGTGAATGCCGCACCTGCCCAGAGATGGAGCCAACATACAGTGTAAAGGCGAAAGGAAGGCAAATTCTCTCTCTTGCCAGTTCACACCTTGCTGTTTTGCAGCGGCCATGAATGGCTGCCCTGCCACACCACACTGCCTTGAAGGCAACTGAGTATGGACTGAAACCCCAAGAACTGTAAGAAATAAACCTTTCCTTCCCTAATTTTGCGCATCACGTATACTGTCTCAGCAATGAGAGAAAAGTAACCAAGACAGGGAGGCAGCGTGGCTGCTGGTGCATCCAGGTCTCTTGCACTTGAATCTCAGGGCTGAATGGGATGTGCACTATGCTTGAAGAAGGATGAGGAGTGAGAGCCCAGGGTAGCTACAGGGTGGAACCTTCAGAAGGGACAAGGCCCTTTGTCCAGTATGGAGCACAAAGCTGAGAAATGAAAGAGGTAAGCGGAGATTGGTGGGAGCATCACAGGGTCAAGACAGCTGGACAGCTAATGCCATGCAGAGTCAGCCTGCCTGGCTGGAGCAGTCACCTGGCTCGCTTTCTCTCTCCTCTCCTTCTCAAGCATTTGAGCTTGTGGGTAGGGAAAAACAACGCTGATAACAGAAAACAGGAAACCAAGAAATATGGGGATGGGAAGAAAGAATGAAAGGAAAAGGAAGAAAGAATGGGAAAGTGGTGCTATTGGAGCTTCAGGAGGAGTTGAAAGCCTGTGAGTAAAGAGCAGGGGAAGCATCTGTGTGAGGTCAGATTGAAGGAGAAGCAAAACTAGAAGTAACAAGAGAGAAGCAGTAGGAAGCAGTTGCCCATAAGTACTACGGCAGCAGGGCTCCACCGGCCTCTGCTGAAAGGAATCAACTCCTAAGCGTTTCTGAAGGTCATCTGGATGATCTCCTTTTCCAGAGGAAAGCGTGGGATAATGGTGGAAGAAATTTGGTGAGATTGTTTCTTTTGCACAGCCCAAGGCTCTGACTCCCAGAAGTGATGTGGAACCCCCGACGGAAAGTGTGGAGAAGGTTCTACCTGAAGGGGAGCTGTGCCCCAAATTCATTCCTCCCAGCTCCGTGATTGGAGGGTTCTGGATGTGAGGCTGAGCAAACCCTCACAATGACCTCAGTTTACAATGGCCATAGATACAGCAATAAGGTCACAATGAATATGTTGAATGTTATATATCCAAATAATGTTGCCCTTCAAAGTAGTTATGCAACATGGCTCTTAAGACTGCTACCTAATATATTTATGGTTGTTCTTGCAAACCATTTATGCTAAGGAAGGAAGCACACAAGAAAAAGACAATCTAGCATGTGTTATTTTGAACCTCATCTCGATTGTATCTGCTGTTCAGCAGACAGGATCCCACTGGCTTTGGCTTGGTCCAAAAAGAAAAGAATCCACCCTGAAGGGACAAGGATGGACTTCCAACACGACTTTGAAAAGAGTTTCCTAGCTAAAAGAGATGTATTAAAAATAGTTTGAGCAATGATAACATCCTTGGAACACACATGAGGGCTTTTAAAGTGATTTCTCTGAAAGTGAAACACTAAGTTTTGGTGTGATGATGAGAAAAGAAGATGGAGAAAAAGAGATAGAGAAGACGAGGAGAGGAGAGGAGAGGGGAATGGGAGGGCAGAAGGAGGAAGTGAAGAAGGAAAAGAAGAAGAGGAAGGAGAAGGCGAAGGAAGAGAAATCAGTCATGTGGTTTTATTCTCAAGGCTCCTATGTAGCCATTTAAGGAGGAAAAATAAACCTCTGATATTTCTGCATCTTCCTCAAGGGAGGAGAGAAGATCAGAAGAGGACAGGGGAGTCTCTTCTACCCACCACCTGAGGGCTACAACAGTGCGTGTGATCTGCTGTAGCCCGCGCAGGGGCCGTGCTGTCCCAGGAAAGCCAGCCACCGGGAGAACAGAGCTCCACAGCCGGCCAGGGGAAACCCTGCTTTTACTTCTGAGTGGGGGAAGCGTCCTGGACTGAGACAAAAAAAGGTCTCCAAAAGTAAAGCTGTGCCCAACCAGCTGTTGCTTTCTAATTCTGGCAGGAGAGCACCAGACCAATCGGAATTTGAGAACCTCAGAGGAAAAGAGGGTGGTGAAGCGCAAGCTAGTTCCCTATTTGTTGAAATGTTGAGAGCAGGGGAAGCGAAGGCCTTCCACTTTCTTTTGGTCTGTCCCTTTGTATGTTCCTCTCAGGAAAGATAAAACCTAGGATTCAAGGGCGAATCAAGCAGTGTTTGGGAGGAGGTATGAAAACTGGAGACGACCTCCTCTGTTCCGCCAGCCAGAGCTCAATGAAGTGCCCTCCAGGGGGCAGGTGCTTTGCCAGGTGCTGGATTCTGTCTACTTCTTCCTACTATGAGAATCTGAACATTTTCATAGAGAGCCCACTGCCTGGTCCAAAAGTGCAGTTGCAAGCTATGTAAACTACCTGTCATGTGTAATCTTGGGTCTGATTTCTAAACGATTGCCAGGCCGTTCTGAATGAACGGGAATCTACAGGAAGCAAACTTTCCCTTGAGGACCCCTGCTCTACCATCCCCAGCTGCCCACTTTTGTTCAAGCTCACGGAACACTTGCTCCCTGTGGACCTGAACATGAGCCCGAGATCTAACCTGGGCGTGAGTTCATAAACATCGTCATGATTCCGACCTTCACGACAGACGGTGTTGACTTTCTTCTCAGCGACCGTAACTTGTTTTGTCTTAAATTACAGCGTCCTTCGTTTATTATATCACAGATCAGTACAGTGAAGATACAGGGCCTCAGCATCTCAGATTCACAGTTGTAAATGAGTCACGTGACCTGCTGGATTTAATTACATAAACTTAGTAACTCACGTGTGTGTATGTGACCACAACCAGATTCATAACTATGCTGCAAATCATCCCAGGGTACCCCGATTTTTTTTTTGTTTTGTTTTGCTTTTTGGAGAAGCTACAGAAATGTCACTAGTGTTTTTCACGACAGACCTGATGGATCCCACGCTATCGTGGTAAGGCAATTAGGGCTGGGACAAAACTAAAGTGGGCAGCACAGTGGGTCGTGGAGACCCAGGGCGCATGCACATGTGGGACTGGGCCTATAAGTGCTATGTTCCATTCTTCATTTACATCTGGTGCAAAACCAAGTGGGCCTTCGATAGCACACAAGGCCAAGCGAGTTTCTGAGAGGACAACTTCCTAAATGCCTGTTTGCATGGGGAGAAGCAATCTAAGAATTTCGCATAAAAGAACTCTGCCGTTAGCCTGGTGGCACCATGAGTCTGTTCATCGTGGCCAGCTCTCGCTCTGCAAAGCATATTTCTTTTCCATTGCCAATAAACCCTCACTACCCTTTTTGCATGTCTTGTCCAGGTCTTCGTTCAGGACACCGAGAATCTAGAAAGGATCTCTTTGGGACCCAAAAGCTGCTAACACTATGAGCTGCCTGCTTTGTGTGTTTACATGATGCGTGCCTTCCCCTGGGCTGGCGCCGTGCAGCTGACTCGATCACTGGGATTCACTCACCGGTGTTGGTTGAGAGTATGGGTTTGGTTGTTGCAAGGACAAGATCTGTTGAAGAGAGAAAGATTTCGGAAATGGCTTCATCTCAACATCTGAGTCTGATTCACAGATACCTGTGTCTCCCTGAGAAGTAACTTTGCCACAACTAGAGCTGCCCAATAGAAAAAAAAGTCACTTCCTCAGGGAGGAAACAGCAGGAGAGGAAGTGGGTCGGGCAGAGCCTATGTGAGATTTGCGGGTACACCATTGCTGATGGAGACGGTCCTTCGTCGCACATATTGTAAAATGACACCTAATGAGGGTTTCCTGTCTTATGGTGAGCTGTTTAGAGAAGCAAGGTTTTAGGTGTATCCCGAAGTCAGATGAAATGAAAGATGTGTATGTTGACCTTGCAACAAGTATGGAATGTGTAGAACCAACTCTCAGGCTCAGGCCATGTAATGGGGCTGAAGGCTGGAGCATGGTGGGGTGATAGCAAGACCAAGGTGAGTACTACATTGAGACTCTTTGGACACAAAGATGTCGCTGTCCCCACACTGGCTGGCAATGTTATTTAACAGACTGCTGAGCCAGTCTTGGCTCTAGGATGTGTCTGCTCATGGTCTCCCGTCCTTACTCTCTCAGAATCAAGTCATGGCCCAGCACACTTGCCTGACCTGGAGGAAGGCCTTGTTCTTAAGCTCCACCTGCTGTCTTTTCCTCTGGAGAAAATCAAATTCCATGCTATGCTTGCCAGGAACCCTGGGTTCTTGATGTAGATTTTAAGCATGCAGGTCTAGGGCTCTGCTTGGGAAATCAGAGTGAAGGGAAGTGAATCCTTTTCTAAAAGTGCTGCTTCTTTCTTGGAGAGGGGCATTTCCTGGAGCCCAAGAGAGCAGGAGTGAGTGCTCTTCTCAAGCACAACGTTTTGGTGAAGCCCATGTGCGATGGTACTACTGTAACCACAAAGGAATTTACCACAGGAAGTGTCCCAGCTGTTGCTTATTAGCATTAGGACAAATTACACAAAGCAAATTGTTAGCAGACATGTTTCCATAATCTTTAACTGGTGGCAACAAGTAAGAGTGATCTACTTTCAAGCAAATGCTAGATTCCCAAAAATCCAGCCTCCAATTGTCCGTGAAGGGATCGCCTTGGAGTAGGACAGTCCCTGGGAGGGAATCGCACTCCGGGAGCCAAGGCCCCAGAGCTCTCTGCACCACCACAGGCCCAGGATGGGCAGAAACGGCTGCCCAGTTAAATTTCCCAAGATGAAAACAGGCGTGTCTGTGCCTCTAGCCATTTGACCATCTGCTGGGCTCCTCTTGGGGTGCTTGGTGTGGTCCTCTCATGCCAGGAATGGGGTGAGGGTTTAAAGTACATGGCAAGACCATGGGAGAGGCAGGCAAGTGTTTGGTCTTTAGAGTACATTTATGACTTTAAAAAAAAAGCAAGTCTGTCTCTGCACAGGTTTGCACCCACCTCCGTAACAAAATGTAGCAGTTTAAAAAACTATCAACTTCTACCCAGTTCTATTTTTTGCGGTACCAAGGATTGAACTCACAACCTCGCACCTGTCAGGCGCTTAAGTCACTGAGCCAAACTCCCGGCCCTGGTTTTTTGAGGCAGGGTCGCACTGTGTAGCTCAGGCCGGCCTTGGGCCCACGCTGTAGCCCAAGCCAGCCTCAAACTCACAATGTTCCTCCTACCTCAGCCTCCCGAGTGCTGGGATTAAAGGCGTGCACCACCACGCCCGGCTTTTCAGTTCTATTTCTTGCTACCTGAGGTTTAATCAAAAGCGATTCACACCCCTTCTTCCTGCAGCTCCCCTGGAGAAGAGCTGGAAAGGAGCCCTCGGAGCTGGGTAGCGGACAGCACATGCCTGCCGCTTATGCTTGTGAAGATCAGGCTGTATCTTTAGAAAGAGAACAGAATATTTCCATCCTTCAAGGCTTTCAGTCCATGACTAAATTCAAGTCCCCAGTCACTTCTGGGCATTTCTAATTCCCCCCCAGAGATTTGACAAAATTCTCCTTAAGAAAAAAATCTCAAAAGCTAATTTAAAAAATAATTTTAATTAGAAAAAGAAGATATATTCCATACATAAATACAGACACAGGTCATTGCCACATCCTGGGTCAGGACTGTTAGAATAGTTGCTCTTTGATTGTTTTCCTAAGAAATGTATGGTGTTGTTCTTTTTCTCTCAAGGAAACCAAACCCAGCCCCATGCTCCTTCCTAAGGGGTTTAACATCACAAGTGGTTCTCCCAAGGTTCTTCACTCTGTTTTCCTGCAGAAAGGAAAAACCTTGCAGCCCTGCTGAAGGGAGAGGGTGGGGTCTGCTATCCTCTCTGGTGGGCACTGAACAAGGGTCTTCAGAACTGTGCCCTGCCTGGCACTCCTCAAAGATGTCTGTCTTCTGTCACCTGTGCACTGTCCAGTTGGAAATGTCCAGTTTGCTGCCTGAGGGAACAGGCCCAGAACCCCAGAACACTCCTGGTTACCCAGCTGCCTTTAGGGCACACCCTGCTGGCCTAAAATGGGACTGCTAATAGTCACAGCTAGTGGGTGACTAGGGCCTGGAGACAAAGGCAACTGACATTTTAAACCAAACAAATGCCTTAGCCAATACCCTGCCACCTTCTTCCTATGGCTTTTCCAACTGCTGTGTCAGGCAACACACACACACACACACACACACACACACACACACACATCTTTGACCTAAAGTCTTCACAAAGGAAAATAATGTGCTTCATAAAATATTCAAAATGCCTTAGGCAATAGAATTGTCTCTTGATTTTTTTTTTCAAGTATTTAGGGTACAAGTGTAATTGGAAATGTTTAGAACATGAACACACACACTTTAATTTGAAATTATGCAAAACAGTATCATTATTCATTACAACCTGAAACCAAACTACCACAATGGAATAACAAGCACCGTATCTGTCAAGTGTGAGGCCCCCAAGTAGCTCTCATTTGGGCCAGAATGACCCCCTGGCCTGACCCTTAAGGTCTGCTTGGAGGAAATGGTCTGGCATGTTTTACATTTGAAAAGATCTTTAACTGCCTGGTTTGACAAGATTTTTGAGAGGGATGAAAATTAATTATAATTGCAGTATTGCTACAATAATTTGGTCAGCTAATTGCATTTCGGTACAAAAACAAGCAAGAGGAATTTCCTCACCAGTTTATTCTCTGTTATGGCAGCATTCAGTTTAAAAGTAATGAGATTTTTTAAATATCAAACCTTAAATACTGTGGCTTCAGCAATCTGGCCTGCTGAAAGCTCCCCTGGGATGGGACAGCACCTGGGTGGCAGCAACTGCACAGGGACGCTGTGCCAGTTTCCTCCTAGACTCCAAACAGGGAGGAGACTCTCCCTGGAAAATGACCCCAGGCATCTCTTGGACATGGCCTGGGGCTGATTTTATTTGGGGCACCAATGTTCATGTGTCTGTAGCCAAGGAGGCCCTGGTGAGCATCATAGGATAACATGAAAGTTTAATGCTGCAAGTCATTAAAGGTGGCACTTGCCTGTGGAGGAGGAGGCACCACAAGTGTGCAAGGACCAAGCCAAAGCCAGGTAGAGGAGAACCTGGGCTGCTGAGGGATCTTTCTGAATCACACTATTTTTTTTTTTTTAAGAGAAAAAAGAAAAAACAGAAAAATCAAGAAACAAACAAAAAAACAACAAAAGCAGAATGACAATGACAACAACAACAACAAACCCAACAATAGCTATCTAAGTTTTCAAAACAAGATGATAGAAATTTAACAATGGTTGTTATATTGCATATAGTTATCTTCAAAATAGTTGCTCAGGTTACCAGATAATTGCTCTGTTTTCATGCTGGCAGTTCTGAATAGGTTAGCTGCTGGGCCTTCTGGGGGGAATTGTCCAACTCCAGAGCAGTAGTGAGCACCTAACATTAACCAACCTTTGAGGGACAGAGTCTGTTCATCACTTTAAAATTTGAAGCTTCTATCTTAAGGACTGATTCAAGTTAGTTTTGCCATGTACTGAAACCAACAGACATTCTGCTTTATGACACCCTGACCAAGCTCAGTTCAATAAGTTTGGGACCCTCTCTTCTTTTCCTTCTGTCACAATCTAAATCAGCCACTATTTGTGTGTCCAAAATTTTTGCTATCGTGTGTTTTCTTCAGTGTTGCTCCTCCAAGTTGGCCCAGTAGCATAGTGTGGAATGTATTTTATGGTCTTCATTTAAATTGATTTATAGAGGGTCAATATACAGACTTACCCAGGGCTGCCCTCAAGGCCATACAGGTCATGCTCCACACAAGGGCAGCTGGTCAAGGGGTGAGGGGACTTGAGATCACATCCAGTTCCGCTTGCCAGCTGAGACCTCCTTCAGGCTGTGTCCTGGAGGAAGCTGACCTTTCTCTCTCTCTCTCTCTTTTTTTTTTTTTTTTTTTTGATACCGGGATCGAACTCTTGAGCTTGCGCTTGCCAGGCAGGCGCTGTGCCGCTGAGCTGTATCCCCTGCCCAGCTGAACCTTTTCTAAATCATATTTGGGCCAATGGAGCTCCTGAGGTATCAGCATCCCTCACCTTCCCTCAGATCACAAGGTCTCATCTCTGACTCTGCAGATACTTTTTTAAGAAACAGAACACGCCCATGGCAAAGGTGAATTTGTTTTGAAGATATGTTTCCTGTTTAGTGGGAATAAAGAAAGAATAAAGAGAGGGAAAGAGAGAAAGAAAGAAAGAAAGAAAGAAAGAAAGAAAGAAAGAAAGAAAGAGAAAGAAAGAAAGAAAGAAGGAAAGAAAGAAAGAAAGAAGGAAAGAAAGAAAGAAAGAAAGAAAGAAAGAAAGAAAGAAAGAAAGAAGAAAGAGACTAGCAGAGAAGAGGCCGCCTCCTGCCTAGTAAATTGTGGGTTCATTATAGTTCTCTGGACACAGCTGTGAAGAAGTAGAAAATCAATTTTTTTTCTATTACTCCATGGTGAGGAAGGAAACCTATTTGTAAATTGAATTAAACCCAATAATAGCATGTCTGTGTATTTGTAGAGGACTAGAAAAATTAGCCACACATACAACTACAGAATCCAGCAATGTAATTAGAAATCAGAACTCTCCCATTTCAGAGCTTAGGTGAGACATTTTTTCTTTTTTCAAGAAACACCCACGGCAAAATGTCACTAAGATTCTTCAGTGTGCCAACGCCTCGATGCCGCAGTGAGGACTCTGGAGAGGCAGGGACTACAAAGCCCCATCTGGGCTGTGCGCGCGTCCCAGCTGTTGTCTTTGCGCCTTAGGTGTCCGTCAGTCGCTAATGAGTGGATAGGAGCGGGGACCCTCTAGATGGTAGTTTCTTCCCGAGTTGCAGTGCGCGATGCTGACTGTGGAGTAAATTCCCTTTTCGGTGTAAGCTGGACCGTGCTCCTGGAAACCCTAGCCCAGCCACCGAGTTTAGAAGAAGCAGGTGACAACACTCAGCAGTCCTGAAATTTCATTAGCAATCTGCCCTCTAGTGGGGCAACACAGTACTTCAGATAACTAGAGATAGAAACGATCTTTTCCACTCTTTCCTTTCCGAGGGGCGAAAAAATCAAGTTTTCCGGACAGTGAAAGTGAGGCAGTCATCCTCAGAGGTCAGCTTCCAGCAAGGCTCATACTGAAAGGTCCCCAGGTCAGAGTAGAGGCGGGGGTGCTGTGCAGGGTGAACAGCCCTACGCCATCTGCAGAGACAAAGTCTTTCTTACAGCCTTTGAACCCTCCAGGGCTCACCTAGGGCAACAGCATTCATTCCCCTACTGTCTCATCATACAAACAGCACCCATTCTAGGAACAACCAACAACATCAAGAATGTTAACACTAACAGATTTTTTTTTTTTGGTAACTTTTTTGGCAGGTCAGTAAAACATACAAGCCTTTCGAAAAGAACCCTATGGAATAAAAAGGCAAAGGTACACATATTTTATAAAAAGGCCAAGTCTTTGTGAGTTTTAATTTTAAGAGGAGAATCTGCTTCGTGATGCAGGCTGGATGTTGGTAAGGCAGAGGGTAAGCTTGAGATCTGTTGCCTTGGGTTTTGCGTCTGTCTTTCAGATGATTTCAGAACTTGGCTTGCTTCAGTTTGTCGATGTGGTAGCAGAGTTTCAGCGCAGGTCCCAGCTTCAGGCCCAGGTACTTCATGATCATGTCACTCTTCAGCAACAAAAGAGCATTACCATCGATCTCCTGGTGGGACAGGGTCAGAAAAAGAAAGTCCAGAAAATGGTCAGAGTACTCAAAATGTGGCTAAACTTCACAGTGCTCAGAGCAAATGGATTTATTTAGAATGCATATTTTCTCGGTCTTAGGGCAAGATTCCCTTTTTCAAAAAGTTAAAGTAAACAAATACTATGTGCTTCTCTTCCCATCATCTCCCTGGAGTCATAGGATACACTGGATAGCTCATATTCCTGATAGAAGAAATCAAACATAATCCCACCTCTGTTCCCAGTATCCCATGTATGATATTTATTACCCAAACAAGGGCTAAAGGAATGAAAAGTGAAAACTGCTAGACCCTGAAATGAGAGCTTGCCTTTCCATCTCCTCCCAGAGGCTGACGTTAGCCTCTGACTCTCAACCATCACCCTAATCTCTTCTTTATATTCTTGGAGGTCCACCTACCTTTACACAATTACAGAACTGCAGATCACACTCTTATGTTTCTGTCTCTGTCAATAATATTAGACAGTATACACACTGTACCTGCTTCAACTCAGGGTTTAACACAAAGAAATGCTAAGGGAATGAGCCAATCCTTTGAGGTCCTGGTGTTGTTCACTTTGTCTCTAAAAATAGTAACCCTCCAGAATTCATGTGGGATTCATGAAGCTAGTCAGGCTGCTTTCCTCACTCAACAAATGCTATTTTCAGGTTGGGAGAAGAGACAGGGACTCATATCACTGAGCAAGGTTCACCAGCCACTCCCACCCACCCACCCACCCATCCATCCATCCATCCATGCAACACTGATAGAGCACCTACTCAATATCGCTTACTTTCTACATCCCTGGTAAAATGACAGGGGTGCGGGGAGCTCATCTGTGGGTCCCTCCCAGGAGCCTCATTTCCTGATCTTCCTTCTTTACCCTGCCTCGTGGACCCCCACCATCTCCTACCACCCTGGGAAGAAAGCCAGAGTCCCCCTGGCCAATCTGTCCAAACACAACCCCCACTATCAGGCAGTGTTAAAAACATGCCTAATAAAATGCAAGTGTTGAATGAGAAGAAGGTCCTCCCTGGATCTGACAGTATGCTTTCTATGACAGAATTACCAAGTAAAATGAGGGACAAAGAGGTGGGGAAATGGGTACAGTGACAGGCAGAATAATGTTCCTTCCCCTTCCTCCAAGACATCCACATCTTAATCCCTGGGCTCTGTGTGACTTTGTGAGATGATGTGGCAAAGCAGAAGCAAGGCTGCAGGAAGGATTCAGGTTGCCAATCAGCTGATTTCGAAGTAGGGAGATTAAACAAGGGGATATGGGGAGTGCTGAAGGGGCCTTATAAAGTAGAGGAAGAAGTCAGAAGACAGGACCCCAGAGAGGCAGCCTACGAAGGATTCTTGATGTTACTGGCTTGAAAGCTGAGGGCAGGGGGAACACAAAGGAATGACCATGGGCTTGGAGCTGGCAAAGAAAGGGAAACGGAGTCTCCCTAGAACATCCAGGAAGGAATGCAGTCCTGCTGACCGACACCCGGGTCGCAGTCCAGGGAGACCCCGGTCAGGCTCCTGACCTACAAACTGCAAGATAAGAAATTTGTATTTTTTAAGCCATTAGTTTGTGGTGACTTATAGTGGCAATATAACTAACAGAGTAAGCTTGGTAGATAAAATATTAACCCTTACCTTCATTTATTTCCCTTTACCATCTTTAATACAGTTCAGAATTGCCTAAATAAATGTAACAGTACCTGGTAACAGAAGGCTATCTATAAGCCAGCACCACGCTGAATGCTTTTATGTGCATTTTCTCATTTAATCCTCCAAGCCGCTGAGAACAGGCGCGCTCCCAGTTCTCCTGGCATATTGTAGGTGTGCTATAAATGACTGTTGGAGGCACAGACAGACGGATGGATGTGCAGGAAAGCAGGCGCTCCCGATGAAGGCCAAAAGGAGAACAGATGGGACCAATATCCCTTGCAAACAAAATCAAGTGGGTGTTCTGCTCTGAGAAGCCTGTGGTTGCATCTGTCCTCCTCGTCTCTGTCTCCCTCGAGGGTGCCCCAGGGATTCATCCGGATCCCTGCAACTGGGGATCCTGAAACACCCACAACCCGCTCCCCAGCCAGCCCCACCGTGAGCTCACGTGCTTTCTGAAGAGCTCCACGTGTGGCCCCAGAGCCTGCGGGTCAGCATCCTTCACGAACCGGACCACGTCCTCCACGGTCCAGGTGGAGGGGTTTCTGGTCTTCAGTGGCCTGGTGTCCTGGCCGTCGGCAGGAAGGCTCGAGGCTGAATAGGGCAAGCAGAGAGACAGAGGAGCCCGTGAGTGTCCCAGCCTGTGGCCTCAGTGCCTGCCTGGTGCTGCCTGCCACTTCTGGCTGGGAAAGGCTGGGGAGGGGAGCGACTTGGTGCCTTGGAGTCCAGGGTGGGGCCAAGTGACCTCTGGTGACTGGGAAGGAAGTGACTGGCTGCTCCATCAGGAGCAGGGAGCAGGGGGCCGTCCCTGTCTGTGCAAGAGCCCTCTGCTCTCCAAGGGAAAGAAGCAATCGAAAAGATTTTCCCTTCGTCAGGCTGAAGTTCTGATTCAAGTTAGAGTTTTAAAACCCCCTCCTGTTAGGTTCCCTCTCAGTGGACTCTGGGGCTCCCGATACTTGGTGACCAAGGCACGTAAGCCAAGATGAGGCTCCAAAATGGGGCTGTGGAGGGAGCTGGGAGCTTACGTGACTTCAGGCCCTTTCTGCTCCGCTGGCTTCACTCTGAGACCGTGAAGACACATTGTGCATTTTGGTCTCATTCCTGGCCTCTGCAGAATGACTCATCCCCCACCTCCACCACAGCCTCCCTCCATCGCTGTCTGGACAAGCAGAAGGACAATGTGTCACTGGACTCACTGCCCAGGCACACACGGAGGCCATCAGAGCACTTGCTCTGCTCTTCTCCATCGCCCTGAGACTTCCTGGCCTGCCCAGGGCTGCCCCTGCGCCTGGCCCAGAGCCGCTCCTTGGGAACTGGCTGTGTGAGCAGCACTTTCCTTGCAGCAGCTGAAAGTGCTTAGGCCGGCAAAGTGGCAGAGTGACGTGAAGTAGCGGCCTGGAGAAAGCCACGGCTCGCCTGTTCTTGTGTACGTCCCAAACCAACTCATCCTCCGTCCCTAGAGCCAGTTTCTCTCCCTATCCCCCACTGCCACTATCTCCTCCCTCTTCTTTGCTCCCTGCATTTAATTCTTCTGCAGCACTGGGGAGGACGCCTCTGAGTGCTTATCTCCTCCCTTCTATCCCTGCTGAATCTTGGCTCAGAACCTCTTACCGACCCCTGTGATAGTTTCCGATAGGTCTCCTCGCCCCAGCAAAGAATTGCCACTGGCTCCGGCTGTCCTTGAGACCCAGCTGTGTCTGGGCACATCTCTCAGACTCTCTTAGGGTCCCCCTGGCCTAGACATGGTACCTCAAGATCAATGGCTGCTTTTGGTTCTTAGTGGTACCTTTGCTCCCTAGACGGCGGGGGTGAAGAGTTTCGGTGGCAGAGCCCTCCAGACGGTTCCCGGAGCCGCTCCCTGCTGACGACCTGAACGCGCCACGCCAGGCGTAACGTGGCAGTGCTCTCTAGCTGGAGGGCAGGCGTGAAGACCGAAATGGAGGCGCGCCAGGCTCTCGGGCTGACCTAGGCCAGGCGTCCCACAGAGGGAAGGAGGCCCCCTGCCTCCTTGGTGGGGCCCCGCGTGACCCGGTTGGGCACGCTCGCCAAGGCCAGTATCTCCCCACTCGCTTCTTCACCCTTAGCTGGCACTTGGGCTTCTGTCAGGAGCCACGTACCTCCCCTGCCTCCCAGGATGTCCCACTGACTGTCACAGCCCGGGGAACCCCTGCTGTCTGCATATCACCTGCCTCTCCACTTGACCCTAAACCTTTGTTTATTCCTCACATGCAATGCTCTCTAGGCTCCACTTTGTAGACCAATTGTTTATGGGCTTTTCTCAGACTCACAGCTAGACTTTAATTTCCAGAGGATTCTCCCTGTGCTTCCACAATTTACCAAGCACCTTTTCTGTAAGGGTCTTGGGTGAAGAGTTTGGTGAAAAATAAAACATGATCTTCTCGTTACAGAAGTCGTGCATTACAATGCTCCATGGCTCTCCATTGGGTAAATACAGTTGAAGTGTGATTTCGATAGATGTGAAATGAATCAATAGATTTGCAGAAACAGTCTAGGTAATTTACTCAGAAGCCTTGGATGGGTAAACTTTAATTCTCTTTTAAGGCTAGGAAAAGGTCAAGGCTCTGAAAAGTGAGCAGCTTCCCTACAAATAATTCTAAATTATAAGTTGAGAAGCCTTCACTTTATTCTTCAGTCTCAAGGCAAAATGACTTTCTGCTGTCTCTTTCTGTCTCCTCTTTTTTTTTACTTTTCTATATTTATTTATTGGTATATATTTGTGATACATAAGATTTCCTTGTTTGATCATTTTTCATGCCTATGTCTTATAATCTGAGCAACTACTTTGGAGATAACAATTTGCAATATAGTAACCATTGTTAATCTCTTATTATTTTGTTTTGAAATTCTGTATCATCATTTTTATTTTTTGCTTTAAAAAAAAAAAGATTTACATCCGCCTTGGGAAAGTGGGGTGTGGACACGGTGTAACTATTTTCACCTTCCCTCCCCTCTTCCTTCTTCCTCAGAGCTCCTTCCCATCTCCACAAAGTCTGCCTTCCTGTTTCCTATCATCTCACTTTATTTTGCTTTTAAAATTACTTATATTTTGGGTTTCTCATATAAGGGAAATCATGCAAAATTTAACTTTTTGTGCCTGATTCATTTTACTTAGCCTTATGATCTCAGGATCCAATCATTTTCCTGCAAATGACTTAAATTTACCCTTCTTTATGGCTGAGTAGTACACCACTGTGTATATATACACCATATTTTCTTTATCCGTTCACCTATTGATGGACATATAGGCTTCTTGCAGAATCACTCCTCTTTTTGAATGTGCTTGAGAAGTACCAGGGCTGCATTAATGCTGCGAAGTATACAGCATCACAGTTTCCAGTCTGTCCTAAATATATAATGGTTTGGTTGGGAATTGGATTTACTCTGTGATTTTCATTACTTTTTCCTTCTTGGACCTTGAAGGGCCCCATAAGGTGGTTTGGCACAGGACATTTTGCTGTTAATGCCACCCAGAGCCATCTGAATCCTGATGCATGCTTATTAAAGATGATTTCACTCCATTTGAAGACATCTGTCCTCAAAATGGGGCTGAGGAACCATGGAAATCACATTTGTCTTTAGGGTCCGCCCATCAGAGCATAAGCATTAAGCAAAGTGGTGATAGATGCCCTGACTACCAAGGCGGGAAGTCTTCAGTCTAAGAATGATTTTAGAGTGATTAGAGCAGAGGTCAAATCTAATTTCCCTATTTGCCAGGAAGGGGAAAAAAAACCCCAGAATATTAATAGGATCATTTGGAGGATCTTAGAGTCCTTCGAGCGAGGTCAGGAAAATGCTTTCTCCTCAGCCAAAGCCACCAGGGCAGGCAGAGGGCTGGGCCGTCGTTCAGGCAGAAGCCGGTGGGTGACAGCTGTGGAGAGCAGAGCACACAGAGGTGAGGTGCGCTCCACACCTGCAAGCTGGAGCTCGCTGCGGGCCTTTCTCGCCTTTCCGGGGCAGAGCAGCAGCCGCTGCTGGTGGGCTCAGGAGCGTTCCTCAATGGGCCTGTTAGTCATACACGACCGAGAGCAGCAGGAAGCCCAGCTCGCACCCTGGGACTTGTTTCTGATCCAGAGCACAGAAACTCACAGTAGAAGGAAAGAAACGGAACTTTCCACAGCAGGTTGGCAAAGCTTGTGACAGTGGTCCGTGCTCACAAAGAAAACAAACACCCCTCCCCCAGCTGCTGCAGAAGTGTCAGGAAGACAGATGGGGCCAGGCCGACACAGCCAGGGCAGCCAGATGTGATGGGTGGGTGCTGAGCCCCGACAGAGCGAACACATCTGCTGACACGGCATGGGAAGCGCTTGCCCGCGCCCTGAGAGACAGCAGCGTTCTGGGCGGACAACCCTGTACTTGGCCATGCTGCTCCCGGTGCTGTGGAGCCGTGCAAAGCAAAACTCAGTGGTGAATGGATGTATAATTACATCTTGTTTCTAAAGCTGAACTTGTCATTAGCAGAAATAGAATGGCTGTGAGTCAGTGTTCAAAAGCAATCTCAGTTGCTTCCAAAGCACGAGAACTTGTACCATGTGTGCAAATCTCTCTCCCTCTCTCTGTCTTACGCATATCCACAAGTATGTACATAATTGCCTTTTGCTCATTCATAATTCTGGGGAGACTTTAGCTAACAATGGAGTGTCATGGGGGAGAGGGGAATAAGCGATGAGCCACATGGCTATGGGGTCATCCCTGGGCTTCTTTATGGTGCAGGAGGGGCACTGGGCAGGATCTCTGGGGTCCCCCCCCACCAAGGGCATTCTCACCATGGGCTGCTGGTGCAGAAGTTACTTTTTCACTGTGTGTCCACGGATCAAACACACCACTGGCCTTCTCGTCACTTCCTGGCTCAGACATACTCAATGGGCCTCAGTTTCTTCCTCAATCCATTGGGCCGATCATTTGTTGCTTCTCAAGAGTATTTTATGAATCAATTGAGTGTGTGGCTCAGGGCTTGGAGCCTGACAGCACCTTCAAAGGAAGCCCACCATCCCTTGCAGGCCCCCTGCGGACTGCTGTCATCTCCCAGCCCTTCTCAGGCAGCTGGAGCTGGCTGTCAGGGGATGTAGAGATGAGGGTGAGAGGAGGGAGGGCAGACCCGTGACCAGCATCTCTAAGTGACCTGGTCCATGTAGAATGCATCCTTCCTGGAAATGAGGCCACCAGGCTAACCCACAATATGGGCAAAATCAGGTGGTTTAAAACAGTGTTATTTTCACTATTTCTATTCTAGAATTTTCAAGATGCTATGAGGTTCTCGAGAAAGACAGGAGACAGAAGAGAGCCTATCCACTCTTTAGGTTTTTATGCAGGGTTTTTGTTTAAGTCTTCAAGACCCACTGACCTGCCAGTGTAAGGACGAGGATGCCATGAGAGGTGAGATGGACCATGGATTTGAAGTTGGGCCGGGCTGGGCCGGATTTCTTTGTGGCTGCCAGCAGACACCGTGACCTCTTATAAGTTGCACGAACTCTGCCAGCCTTGGTCCCCCTTTCTTCTCCCCAGCCTGCTCCTGCTGCCCTTTCCAGCCAGTGCCACTGTCCCTGGGCAAGACCTCCCCCTCAGATACTCATGGCTGCCACACTTCTCCTTTCTGGCAAGAATTCCAGCTTTCATGAAATGTGTGTAGTGATCTGTTACTGTCTGTCTGTCTGGATTTGCACGCACGCTAAGAACAGTGCCCTTGTCTGTCTGGTTCACAGCTCCGTCCTGAGACCTGGGAAGAGGAGCCCCTGGCCTTTTGTACTCAGGAAGCATCTGCAGACGAGGACATCACAACTTCTGTGAGTCCGGCACCTCACCTGTACCGCCACCTACCACGCTGGGCTGTTGGGAGGGTTCAGTGGAATAGCGCAGTAAATGTTAAACAGCCAGAACAAACTACAAGTTAACTGCTTTCTTTTTCTTATACGTTATTTCATGAATGGCCAATAGATTCATCTTCCTAAATCCCACAGCCACCAACTCACTCCCCTGCTCAGAAATAACTAGTTTATGGTTACTACAGGCTAAAGTTAGGTCTACTGCACATGGATCCCAAATCTTCCACCTTGATTTCCCTCACTGTCCCCGCACAAACGCTTCTCTCCCTAGAAGGAATAAGCCCTTCTCATGCCTCCCCGCACCCCAGGAGCATTGTCCTCATTCTTTTTCTAGCCCTCATCCAATGCCATACTCCATCGAAGCAAAATCTAAGCCACAGGAAGCATTTGGGTTGTGATAACAATGTCAGATTTATTGTGTTTCTGGATTCTGAATCCTGAGCCGAGTTGTGGTTGGGAATTCTATAGCATGTTCTGTTCAGTGCATGAGTCAGGAAGCTCTTGCTATCTGAAACCTCGTTATAGCTCCTGCTGATTGTATCTTTCTTCAGTGAGAGCCAGGGAAGAGCCCTTGAACATTCACTGGAGCCTCGGCAAACCCGAGGGAAATACGCCTCACGAGCACAGTCCTTCAGAGCCCACTGGCAGTGAGACAGGGAGATCGATCAAGACAGCAGCCAGGGTGAGCGTCCCACAGGACAGGGAAGGTGGCTGAGAAATCTGTCACGCCGCTGACACCTACCCGCTTGCCTGCCGCCTCACGCCATTTTCTGGCTTCTGTGGTTTTAAACCATTCTGATTAGTACCCTAGGGAGAAAATCAATTTCTAGGCTTCTTCCAGTATGTATAACTTGGGTCATACCCTCTGAAAGAGGAATGGTTTCTTGGTGCCAATGGATTTCACTTGGGATGCAATTTCAGTGCAAAATTGAACAGGCCTTTGGAGGGTGACTTTAATGGCCTTTGAAGGACTCACAGTAGGGCTGCAGGTAGGCAGGTGGGTAAGAAACAGGCAGGGAAGCCACTTTAATATATTACCACCCAATTCCACATAGTAGATCTCCTGGTTTCCAAATTAATTTTTCGCTGTGCAAATTTTGGTCAAGCAAAGTGCACATAAAACTGCATTCTACAAATGTGAACAGGCCCTGTTTAAGAGAGGTGCAGGGAGCCCGGAATCCTATCTGTGCTCACCCATTTTTCTCCATACACTAGAACCTCAGGGGGACCTCTGGAAACCCCTCACACACAGCTGGAAGATCTTTAGGGTAGTTTTGAAAGACACAGGCTTTTGAGTAGGTTGAAATTAAATCTTGGCTCAATACTTGTCTGACCTCTGGTCCCTTACTTTCTTTATCTATAAATTGGATGTTATACTGGCAATTTCTTATTGTAAATTACAAACGTGTTAACTTAAAACAAATAGTAAATAATGTATGGAGAGCAGTCTGTGGTAGGTGCTCAATGAAAGCAACTTAATGTAGGCCTCCAACAAGCCCCCTTTGCTGAGACTGGGCTCAGGGATTCAAATAGGAATGAGAGAATTCTCAAAGCTGGGGAATCTGGGCCCACCAGTGGGTGAGAGAGAGTGTGCATTATGGATAAGGGAACAACTGACTGTACCACAGGGATTGAAAAGGAGGAAGTATTCTTACCCAGGGGCTGTTTCTAAGACTGTAAGCGTCCAATATCTTCCTTTGTAATAGAATCCCTGCTTTCTATTAAATCGCGTTTGCCTGAAATTGAAACCACATTTCCCAGCTTCCCTTGCTGCTAGTGGCCATGTGACTAAACTCTGGCCATTGAGTCATAAATGGAAGTGGAAAGTTCCTCCAGAGAAGCTTGGCCTGACTTCTGTCTGCTTTTCTTCTCACTCATTCCCCGTCTTGCCCCTGAGACTGCGCAAGGCCGAGCGGCTCCTTCTGGTAACCGCGGTTTCACTCAGCACTCTGTTAAATGGACACTTTGGCGCATGGAACAGTTCATGTCCTCACAAAGGCCAAATAATTTCATTTCCTTCCAATGCATCACAAGACTCCCTTCAACTCTTACATCCTACGGCAGCTTCATGCCAAGGGTAGCTCTGTGATTCCAAGCATTTCACAGCCCCAGGGGCTCCCTCCTGCTCCTGTGAACAGCTCGAATGTTCAAGGTTTTAGGTAAGGCTCTCCTTAGTTTTTCTAAGTTGCAAAAAAGACAACCAGCACTCAGGGTACAGTTATTGGTTTGCTTGCGGCAGAAAGTGGCAGGTGCCAGCAGGCTGTTTATCCGATCTCACCTAGGACCCTGGGAGAGCGAAGTGCCAAGCTCAGGGGGCTCCCACAGACAGGGCTCTCTAGAGCTGAGTCCTGAGCATGCCTTCAGGTTTTCCTCCAGCAGCTGTCTGGCAAGACTGCTCAGTGAGTGTGTTTCAGGAGAACAAAGAGCTGCAGTGGCAGTGGGTAAAACTGCAGCACAGGAGGACAGCCCAGGCCCTGCTAGAGGAGGCACTGAGGCGCTGGAGGTGGGGAACTACTTTGAGGTCCTTTGAAGGAGGTCAGATTCTCCTAAGCAAGCGTCACAGGCAGAGGGGGTGGGGCAGAGGACACACGTTTCTCCAGCCAAATCCTGCCACCCTCCTTCTGCTTAGAATCCTGCACTTAAGAGGCAGGGCCTGAGATGTCACCCATGTGAGTGGGACAGCAAATAAATATCTGCTTTGTAAGAAGAGGCTATACCTTCAGGATTAGGACTTCTTTCAATCAGTGCGGTGTCCTGTGATCACCACCCTGAGAAAAACTGGAATTGAGCTGAGGAGAAGAGGGTGAGAGAAAGGGACATTTAAAGGCAGCGGGATACCAGGACCTAGGTTTTGACAACCGGGGACACTGTGAAGCCACAGAGACAGTGCATGCTTATTGACCACCTCCTACATGCTGCATTTTAAGTTACCTCTAGGGACAAACCTATGAAGTAAATGCTGCCCCTCTTGAAGATGTGCCGCAACCCACAACGGCTCCCAACAAAGATGTTGGTGCCTGCCAGGTCTGAGCCCTTCTTTCTTCTTGGAACCAAATGAAATCATGTTTCTCTTCTTTGGAAAATGGGACTTGGCCTGCTTAAATCCTCTGCCCAGTCAGTGGCCCTGGGTGACAATGATGGAGAGTGGCCTGTGTGACGCTTCTGTGCTTGGCAAGAGCCTCCCCTGAGGGAATCTGCTCTGCCCCTCAGAACCACCTGTGCCTCACGGGCCTGCCCCCCTCTCCAGCCCGGCCAGCAGGGCCTGTCAGGGCTGTGCTCATCTTGGGTGGGTGAGGCTCTCTGACAGGACTGTGTGGAGCACCTTGCATCATACAAAGAGCTCTTGAGTGTGGCTCATGGCAGAGGAACCATGGCCAGAAGAGAAATGTGACTTGTCTAAGAAGACACGGCCACCCCAGTGGGCAGCTACAGAGAGGCAAGGTGAAGAATGCCTGACTCCTTGATCTGGGGCCGCCCTGTTTCAGCAGTTCTGAGCTACAGAGTTGACGGGGCTGTGATCTGCTGAAAGGTGTGTGTCCGGATCTATGACTATGAACAGGCACTGAGCTCTTGACTATGCCTAGGCCTTGCAGTAAATATCTGTGTGAACTTACTGAATCCTCCCAGTAATCCTAGGAAGGAGGTGCTGGTATTACCATCATTCCAGCTTCACTGATGACAAAGCTGAGGCACAGAGAAGTTAAGACTTGCGAGGGGCCACCCTGCCAGGAAGCAGCAGATCCAGGATCCCTGCCCAGGCAGCTGGCGAACATCCACGAGATTATCCAATCTGCTCTACAGCTGTATTCATCAATGAAATACTGAAGCCTGCAAATGATTTTGTAAATCATCCATCAGAAAGGCCTCCAAGTGATCCCCGTGTTGCTCCGAGCACTTTCCTAGGCTGCATTCCAACAACATTTTTTAGTGAGTAAGCCAGAAGGACCTCGGAAAAGATCATTTTAGGATTTCTACTTTCGTTCATGTACTTGTACCTTGCAAGCATCACTCACTATACAAGAGGCAATTCTTTACCAAAGTCTGGTTCTCCTTTTTCCTCAGCACAGAGCTACAGCTCCCAGACCTCCTCACGGTTAAGTGTGACAAAGCGACCAGCTTGCCAATGGAATGCAAGCAGAATGCATGCGTGTCCCTGCCAGGCCTCAGGGAAGCATGTGTGCCTTCTCCATGTTGGCTTCTCCACTTCTCCTGTCCCTTTTTATCCACTAGATGCATGAGGCATGAGGTGGTAGAGATGGGTGGGGCCTGGGTCCTTGCATTGGGACGCACCTGGAAACTAGGAACACCTACTATGGACTCTTGAACAAGAACTTCTGTGAGTTCTCAGCCAGTGCACATTTTGGAATCTGCTGATACATACCTACAGCTCAGACTACCCTAATACACTGTTTGCTTTGTTTATGGTCAAAATTGAGATTATTTGCCTTCAAAAACAGTAAAAAATCCATAACAGTGTCTGCGGAAACCTCTGACTTCTTGGTGGCCCCATATTCAAGCAGCTATGCCCTCCTCCCCATTCTGTGCTCCCAGGGTGATGGCAGAGGAGGAAGAGTCACAGGAAGGCCAAGGCATGTGTTACATTACCACATCTGTTTCCGTCAAGAGAAGTCCCATTTCTCTTGGGGCTGGAGGCTGGGGGCCTCAGTCCAGGTGCTGAGGAGCCTCCAGAGGACACGGGGCCCACACGCAGAACACCAGTGGTGGCGGCAGGGCCTCCCCCAAGATGGCAGTCTCCAGAGTTCAGCTTCTTGCAGTACAGTGAGGAAGGAGGCAAAGAGCCCCTGTGGTGAAAGGTGGTGGAACAGGGGTCCGTGCTATAGCAGTTCATGTCTGTGGGGCTCCCCAGGCACTCTTCCATGGTGACCGTCTTGGCTAAGTAAGAAAGCAGCGCAGAGAGCAAAGGTCAGAGAGCAGTTCAGGGAGCTACCTGAGTCTTAGTCACAGCAAACCCCACGCTAGGTCTGTGAGGATGGAAAGGAGGAGAAAAGGATGCCACTGCATAATTAGAAATCTGGCACCCTGTCAGCGATTGAAACATCTGCCTCCCCAATTAAAGCATATTTTAGTAGGAACTGGAAGACAAGTCTTTCCATGTTTAGAAGAAAAAGTCATTATCTTGGCTACTGAAGACCTGGAAATGAAATCCAAACAAAAGTTTCTCCCTCAGTGGCCCCTGCAGTAGTCTCTGTTGGTGTGTCACAATCTCCCTGCGCTCTCCTCTCTTATCTAACTAACACCACGCCTTCCCTCCTCTGGCCCAGAAATGCAAAATTAGTTTAACATTCAAAAATAAATTAATGTAATATACTACATTGACAGAATAAAAAAAAAAAAGAAACACTACATGAGATGCAGAAAAACATTTAACAAAATCGTATACCTTTTCATGATTAAATCACTCAACATATCAGGAATAGAAAGACACTTTCTTAACTGCAAAACTCCAATAGCTAACATCATAGTTAATGGTGAAATATTGGATGCTGTCCTCTAAGATCAGAAACAAAAGAAAACCATTAGGTAAGAGGAAAAAAATCTCTTATATGTCCAGAATCCCTTGGAATCTGTTGGAACTAATGAATTAGTTCAGAAAGTTGCTGGGTAACCATCAGTGAGTAAAACAATCAATTGTATTTCTACACACTTTCATTGAATAATTTGAAAATGAAATTAAGAGAATAATTCTACTTACAATAGCAGTAAAAAGAATAAAGTACTTAACAAATTAAACAAAAGAAATTCAAACTTATACTCTGAAAAGCTATAGAACACTATTGAAAGAAGTTTTACAAAGTGTTATGGTTTGGGTCTAGATGTGCCCCCAAAGCCTCATGCAGTTTTAAATGGTCCTTTTTTGGAGGTGCTTGAATCTAGAATGTGTTATTGATTCATAATGCAATGCTGGGATTAAAGGTGCTATGATTAAGTGTGAGTGATTGCTGGATCAGTCCACAGACTGAATAGGTACCACCCTAATTCCAGCAACCTGAAGAGAGCATAAAGTAGAGCTGAAAGATGCTGTTAAGGTTCTGTTGTTGTTTTTGCTGTCTTCCACTGCCATAAACTGTTGCCCCTCTGCCATGCTACCCTATGGCAGAGCCAGCTGATTATGGACTGAAACCTCCACAAACTGTGAGCTAAATAAACCTTTCTTCTTTTAACTTTGGGTGTTGGATATTTTCTCAGCAATGAGAAAAGTAACTAAGACATATAGCAAAATGGAAAAAGAAATATGTTCGTGAATTGGAAGACTTATTAAGATGACAATATACCCAAACTGTTCTATGAATTAAAGAAAAATCTCTGTCAGAATCTTAGCTGATTTGTTTGAAGAAATTAACAACCTAATTCTAAAACTCATATGGAATTACAAAGGACATAGACGAGCCGAAACAATCATGAAAAAGAACCAGAGTACTCCCACTTCTTGATTTTAAAATTATAACAAAGCAACAGTAACTAAGATATGAATGTAATGGGCATAACCATAGGCATATAAATCAGTGGAGTGAAATTGAGAGTCTAGAAATAAACCCATGTGTTTCTATATTCAACTGATTTTCAGTAAGGGCTCCAAAACCATCCAGTTGGGGCAAAGGTCTTTTCAGTGGTGCCAGGACAGCTGGGCATGGTGCACACACATGTAATTCCAGGATTCTACTAGGCCTAAGTAGGAGGATTGCAAGTTCAAGTCCCACATAGGCAATTCAGCAACTCAGAAAGATACTATCTCAAAATTTTAAAGAAAGGGCTGCATATGTAACTCAGTGTGAAGCCCCAGTGTCCAAGCCCCAGTACCATAAAAAAACAGAGAAAGGGAGAGAAAGAGGGAGTCAGAGGGAGAGAAAGACACCTGAGAAAACCGAGTGTCCACGTGAAGAATGAAGATAAACCCTTGCTTCTGTTATACATAAAAATCAAATCAAAATTATTAAAAATCTAAATATGAGATCAAAACCCATAAACTCTTAGAAGAAAATATAGTGGGTAAATCTTTATGACTTTGGATTTGGCAAGGTATTCTTAGATTTGATACCAGAAACATGAGCAACCAAAGAAAAACAGATAAATTG
>RJWM01006451.1:0-84504 GCA_004363535.1 Dasyprocta punctata
TTAATCTGCAGTTCACTTTTCAGTCATGAATGTTTGCTTGTCAAACTTGCTTACTTTGTGGTTCCATGTGTTTTCCTTAGGAAAAAATTCTAATTGCTTTGCTGCTGACAAAGACTCTCTTCCATGAAACCTGAGTCAGTGTCTTGGGTTAGCCTTTTGGCATAAGGCTGTGTCCTTGGCTCGCTGTCTGGTTTTGGCAAGAATTCCACTGGGTCCGTTCAGTGAAAATCCCTGCCTGGATGTCTTACAGATTCTTCATCTCACCCTCCATAGCCTTATGCCTCTGGCCTGCCCTCAGCAAGGATCTGTCAGCTTGGGTTAAGCAGAATTCTCCTTTAGCACTGTTTCCTTTTAGTACTGATCCCCACTTGCTCTAAGTCCCCGCTTGTCTTTGTGTTTGGAGTCAAGCCAGATCGTTTTCCTCTCTTGCAAAACCCCCACTGCGGTAACCCCCTTGAGTGAAGGCATCCTTAATATTTTTCACAAGTATCATAAGGAAGAAAAGCGTTAATGCTACAAAAGGGAAATGGGCTAGAAGAGCTATAGACCGTAGGTGACTGGTGACTGTAGACCCAGCTCTTGTGAAGGATTATTTTAGACAGAACCTGTCCTTCCTGGGTTTTCTTTCTCAGTTGGCCTCTTATTTGTCTAATTTCCTTTCTTGAAAAGAAATTAGATGGTGATTTCCTCTGATCTAGGATATTCAATTGAACCATGTATACTGTGTTTATAATATTAGATGATATTTGTATGTAAATAGCCTTTTTAAAAGGTACCATTTGTGAATTCATCATCTATTCATCTTTGCTGCCCAAATATTTTTGAAGTCTTCTCCATCATACCTTTCTCTTGCCGGTTCAGATACCTGAAATACTCTCTCCACTATCTTGGGTTACCTAAATTCTCATTCATCTTTCAAGGTCTATCTTAATGTTAGATTAGTATATTCCTGGTGTCTGGCTTGGCAGAAATCTCAAGAAAAAGCTGAAATGTGGCAGAAATACCATAGTGTAGAAGTCAGTTGGTGGGCAGCTGACCCACCACAAACTGGGAGACTCTCCTCCTACTTATAAAAGCTGAAGGATGTTTTTAAAGTAAGGGAGGCATTTTTCCCCCATGACTGTTAGTCTGATCTCGGACCTTGTGATTCCCTTTGTTCCCTTAAATTCTACAGCAGGATTTTCCAAAAGCAGCACCTGATTTTTTGAGTTGGATAATTCTTTGTTGTGGGAGTTGTCCTATGTATTGTGGGATAGTTTGTAGCATCTGGAGCCTTAACCCTAGAGGCCAGCAGCACTCCCCTCAGATGCGACAACCAAAAATGTATATAGAGACATTGCCAAATGTTGGGGGAGAGGACGAAAGATTAGAGGGAGAGAGAGGCTATGCAATTGTTCTCCACTGAGAACCCTCCCCCTGCAGACACCACAGAGTTCTGGTTTTCTAGGTATAGGATGTCCCTGCACACACCTGTGTGCACAGTGCCCTTTGCCTTCTTCTTTAACTTGTAAGCCTACGCTGTCTTCAAGGTCCAGCTTTCTCATGAAGCTTTTGCATCACTCTGGCAAAACTGTATTGCTTTTCCTTTGTGCTCCCATGTGCATAACAATTGTTTATCGAGTACATAAACGTGGACAAAATTCTTCTGTATGTCAACAGTTATGCTGTGTTCTAGGGATACAGGAATGAAAAAGATAAACATGATTTCTTGCCTTTTGTGGCTTACAGTCTAGCTTATCATGCTACAGCATTTTATTTGTAGCTTCTATACTGACTGTACATTTCTGGAAGACAGGGATCAAGCGTTGGACCTTACTCGTTTCTATCTCTCCTAACTCCTTATATAGTAGTTGGCATAGAATGGTCTTCGTATGTATTTGGTGAGTAAAGGAAATAACTGTTTTATTACCCTCTCTGCATTTCCATTTCCATTACCGTAATTTAGGCTCTTCATCGCACGTATGAGCCCTTGTCAGTTTGCAGGTGCGTCATCCTAACTGCATTTGTCCCCTTTTAACACCTTCCACAAAGATGCCAGGATGGGCTGCGGTGGTGTGAATCTTACTCCTCTGCTTAGAAGTCATCAGTGCTTCCTGTGCCCAGTAACGTAACTGGGTCTGGCCTCTTCCAGCCACTCCATTCCCTGTGCTTCTTTCCAGCAGCTGGAAGGCCTGTAACTCTAAAGTACTGTTCTGTTCCATAACCTGAAAGTGTCCTTGCTGTCTGCTATGTCCTGTCTTCTACTAGGTAACTCTGAGTCATCCTTTTAGATTCAGAGCAGGGATTACTTCTAAGCCAGCCACCTGACTAGGTTGGATGTTCCCTTCTGTATCCTGTTGTCCTAGTGTTTACTTTTAATATTTTATAATTGACTGTTGATAGATCTGCCTTATTAGTTTTGCAGTGAGTTTGTTGAGAGCAGGAGTTATGTCTGCCCTAATTACTTTTCTTGTTGCTGAGAAAATACACAACACTCAAAGTTAAAGGAGGAAAGGTTTATTGTAGCTCACAGTTTGTAGATGTTTCAGTTCATAGTTGGTTGGCTCCAAGACAGGGTGGCATGGCACAGGGCATCATAGTGGAGAAACAGTTCATGGCAGGCAGAAGGCAGCAGGTGACTACAGTGGCCCTCTTTCTGTCCCTTATATCATTCAGGCTACATATCCCTAGGGTACTCAGATCCACACCCAGGGTGAATCTTCCATTTACCACACTCAAAACTACGCCAAACCAATCAGTGGACTAATTAGGAATCACATACCCTTAATCCCAGCATCACACACTCTAGATCCAGCCAGTCTGAAAAGCCCCACCCGTGACTCCATGAGGCTTTGGGAGGACATCTAGATACAAGCCATAATGATGTCTTGCTTGTCTTTGTATCCCATGGGTCTAGCACAGTAGCCGAAAAGTGACTGGCACTTGAATATTGTTTGAATGAATGTGTGAATGAAAAGTTTAGAACAGGAGCTTAAATTTAAAGAAGTTCTGAAAGAATCCTAATAATTAATTGATTATTTTATTTTTGCTTTCTGCAGATATTGGTATCAACTTGACAGATCCTATGTTCAGAGGAATTTATAGAGGGGTTCAGAAGCATCAAGGTAAGTGTTTCTTTTCTTAAGGTAAACAGTTTCTTGAAGACACATTTTTCTGCTGTGTGGACATCTCAAAAGGTACAATCTACTCTTAAGAAATGTTGGAGAACTCATTACACGTCTTGGATAAAACAAAGGGAGACATGAACAAGCTGTATTGACAAACAGTGATCATGAACATTTATAAGGCACTTGTCACAACAAAATTTTAATTCAGCCCTCTGCTTATCTGTAGTTTATAATTTTGAGTATAAAACTTTGAATAATCATTTGTACAAGGTCAAGTAATAGTCTCTGTGTAGTGTGTTAAGCAACTGAACAATTGGGCACATAATCAGAAATCACTCACTGTACAACATCAGTTCATCTAGTTTTTTAAAAACATTTTCACCTGGGCATCAGATTAGCAGTATGACTGAGAGGTAGGGCACTGCTATCACCTTCAGTTCCTTTCTAGTCATGTCTTACTCAGAGCCACACTGTATCTGCTGTAGTATGTGGGACTAGACAATAGTGCTGTAAAGTGAGAGGGGGCTCAGCCAAAAGCAAACTGGGTGTTTTTAACATATGAGCTAAAAAAGAGGAACTAAGACACACCATCTGCAGGTACAAGTTCCCCGTGATGATTGTGATCATTCTGTATATCTAAATTGTACCAGTAAACTTATGTTCTTAAAAAATATGAGCTAATTTATAATATAAGGCTTTTTTTTTTTTTGCTGAGAGATAATTAAACAGCAAGTTTTTAAAAACAGTTTCTGCTATATACTAGTCTGTGAATATTGTCTCAGAAAATTGATTATACTCCCCATGTAAGTGCAAACAGAAACATTTGGATTTACTATTATAGATGAAGTAAAACTATACATTTCAGTAAGCTCTGCTGGTAACTAATCTTATTGTGCTCTTAGCTGGAAACTTTTCTTAACACAGGGAATGTTAACTGTCACTTGAAAGAAAGTAAATGTTAGTGTTCTCAGATCTTACCTCAGCACTTAGCTTTTCTGCTTCATTTATTTGCAGATAAATTTGGATGATATTTTTATGTAATGCTTATATAGTACAATTGGGCTATTGAGTAAATTCTATTTTTCTTCCCTTTGAACCATGTAACAGATTTCATGGTTTGTGATGCTACGTGAATGCATGTGTGTTTATGAAATGAACTGTTATCAATAACAGCATTACTACCATTTATAATGCCTAGCAAAACCAGTTGCTGTCTTGGGTAATAAATTAAAGTTAATAGTTTTGTTCTAAAATAAATTTTGTGCTAATTTAGGCTTAATAGTAATTATAATCACATTTACTCTCATACTTAAATATGAAATTAATAATTGGATTTTTGTGATATTATAGTTTTACTATTTATTTGTGGTCTCTCAGAATTTAATATTGATTTTCCCAGAAAAGTTTATTGTCACTTAACAATGAATGAAATGAATAGCAAAAAAACAACTGTCAGGTGAAACAGAAAACATCTGTCCTTAATGGGAACAGTAGTTAGAGACACGGAGCATTAACTGAATTTTTTTCTTTGTCGGTGCTGGGGATGGCCTCATGCATAGGAGGCCGCTGTTCTCCCAGCGAGCTGCCTCCCCAGCCCAGGCTGACGTTTCCACAGAAATGTTAGGTTTTGGCACTCACTGCAGGTATGCTTAGAAAAGCCCTAGTAAACATAATCTTCATAATTATTGACTTTCTAAAAACAGTACCAGCAATGAGCATGTGACTCACATTATAATCAGTGAGCTCATCTGCAGTTTGAGCCTCCTGATTTTTGTCACTCTCTCCCTTTTTGGTCAGCGGAATAAAAATACAGTTGAATTATTCACCTAGTTTGCCTTAAGTGTCTTCCTTTTTTCATTGAGATTTTTGCTAGCTCTCGTCTTATGTGACAAAGATTTTTCAAAAGAGTAGAGTCGTGCCTTTGATTTGGTACATGTGATTATTTCAAGAAGCGATACCCGTCGATAAGTGACCTTTTACCTCATGTGTGGCTGTCTTGTACAGACGACTTGCAGGACGTGATAGAGAGAGCCGTCCAGATTGGTGTTAAAAAGGTAACGTCTGCTTTTTATTATTCTTTGGCTTTTTGTTTTTACAGTAAATTTTAATGAAAATTCTGTAGAGTAAAAGGGAATGAGCACTGCCATCTACTTGGGAATACATTTGCTATTAATTTGTAGTCGCAAATTAATAGAAGTGAAGTATCGCTATGTTCTGTTCATAGCTATTTAAGTTACACAGGCTTTCTGTGTAGCTCTTCCACATGACTGAAATGTGTAAGTGGTAAAATCTCTTTGAAAAATATGCTTACAACCTATATGAAGTACTGGGTTTCTTAAGCAATTTTTAACAAATTTATAATATAATTTTGTATTTGTTGGAATAGGCAATTGTCAAAAAGAAATGAATCTGTCACAAGTTCAGTTTATCAATATGCCAGTTCGGACAACTGAAGATATTTTTTATAGGACTAAAATTCCTAATTTTTAGAGAGTTCAAATAAGCAAGGGACTATCAACTAGCTCAGCATCAAATTCTTTGAATAGATATTTCTTTAAATTGGTTTTTAAAGTAGCAAGCTACCCCACGTAGGCACCCAGGGTTAAATTCCAGTGTGGCATCTGGATAGGTAGTGCCTATTGGTTCTAAGTTGAGTAGCTTCATTTCCAAAAATGGCAAGGCTCACTGAGTTCTCGAGTCTCCAACTCTACAATTGTATGTTATTATTCACAAATAATAAACAAAGGGTAGAAGTCACAGATTTCTCATTATGAAGTCACTCCCTGCTTGGTAAGTCACTTTAAACCTTGCTTTTCTGTCAGCATTAAAATACCAAGCTTGTAAAGTTTTGTGTGAGTCGTGGACAATTTAACATCAATATCTCTAAGTACACAAAGACCGATGCACACAACCAGGGTAAGGCTGACAAACCTGCTGTCAGCCGAAGTTCCCTTAGTGCCCCACCGAGATCCTGCAGCGGGGCCAGCGCGCGTGGCGTGACAGTCCGAGGCCGGCCCAGCCCTCGGCGGCGCAGCTGTGTACCGCCGGCGTTTTCTCCCTCTGGATAGTTTCCTCACCTCAGAGGGCCGGCGGGGATGCTCCGCTGCGGGCGTCGCCGTGGGGATTAGTGGGGCGCTGAGCACGGGCCCCGACAGCTTTGGGGTGCCGGGGTGGGCGCCGCCGCAGCTGCACCTGGGGTCCACGCTGCACGCTGCACGCGGGCTCGCACCTAGGGGCAAAGTTAGGAAACTGACTCGGTTAAAAGTTTTTACATAATTGCAGTACTAGACGTGAGCAACTGATTTTGGTTCGCAAGATTAAGTAATGTTAATAAACAAGAAAGTTTCCCTGAGTTTTTATAAGTCTGTCCGAGTGAGGAGGGGGGTTCCCTGAACCGCTCCTCAGTGTCTAGTCATAGTGGGGGCCTAAGTTGTCATGTGAGGATGTCCGATTCTCTTTTGCAGCGCCTTTATTCTGTGTTCTCTGTAGGCGTGTCCCTAGAATGCAGCCTTTGTTTCAGCTCCGTGATGCTCTTGAAGTGTGCTTTAAAAATGTATGTCAGTGACCTTATGTCACTTCTCTAGAAAGAGTCTGTACCTTACACGGCACTGCCTCGATCGTCCCTACCGACACACGGGTCTCCAGTGCCGTCTCCATCTTAACAGGCAGCAGACATGGCTTCTACCCATCAGGGAGACTAATGGCCATCTCTTGTAGAGATTTGCTTATTTCCCAAGAGTCATAAATTCCCTACAGAAAATTTGTCACTACATTATTAACTCAGCAGTTCTCAAGCTTTTCAGTCTCACAACCCTTCCCCAAAAGCTTTTGCTGTCTTTTAACAGTATTTTTTTTTAAAAAACTTTAAACATTCACTGTATTTTTCAAACCTCATGTCTCACTTACAGTAAAAGACCTCAACAGACTCTCTGTCCCTTTAAACACACTTAGCCCATCGTTCTGGCCACTTTCTGCAGTAGTTCTGGAAGTACTCTTTCGGGAGTGTCTTTAGTTGTCCTATCATGGCTGCCAGAATATTCTAAATGCATTCAAAATGTTAACCTTTCATGGTCATTTTGACTTCGAGGAAGAGCCAGACATCACACGGTGCCCGATTCAGTGAATAAGGTGGATGAGCACCCACTAATATTTCCACAAACCTACCTTTCTATCAGATGGCAGTCTGCAGGAGCATTCTCCGTGGTATTTTTATTACACCTAGTAAAGACCCTCAGGAAAGGGGATTTCCAGAACTGTTTCCAGAAGTGGTAAGAATAATGGCATAAATGTGTCTGAAGTAAAGGGGAGTATTTTGAAGGGGATTAATGGCAGTCTGTCCTTTACCATAATAAATTGTTTTAAATTTATATATTTATTTATACTTTAATCATACCTCCTATACAATATTAGGAATTAGAACTAAAAGTTTTAATTATTTGTCTTAGTATACATGTAAATAGTAAACTACTATGTAATATAAGGAGTATATTTTTGTGAAAAATAACTAGCTTACAAAAACCTTAGTGACAAATTGGATTATATTGTATTCTTTCAGATTTTTTTGTCTTGTTTTGTTTTCATTTCTTTTTTGAGGCTTGCTGTGCAGGCCAGGCTGGCTTTGAACTCATTGTGGAGCTCAGGTTAGCCTTGAACTTGTTGCAGTTCTCCTGCCTCAGCCTCCCAAGTGCTGGGATTGCAGGCATGCACCATCACATGCACCCTCTTTCAGATTTTTTGATGACTGGGTGAAAAGGAGGCTGCTGAGTCAGCACATCTGTGTCTGTTGTTGGTCTGTTGTGACGTCACACGTTACGTGGCTCCTGGATGATCTCATTGTGTACTTGTGATAGACTGAGAATGGAAGAAACAAATAGTGTCTTAGTATTAGGAAAATAGTTTTGACTTCATATACTCCCTGGGAATTCTTAGACCATGTGTGTACAACTGTTGAATTATTCATCATTACTGAACAACTGGTTTAGACAATCTTTGATTTAGAGTAACTGAATTCTCAATTTGTAGTCATTAGTTATTTGGTCTTTGCATAACACATGACGTGTGTCCTCAAGGTACTAATAACAAAGGCAAACACGTGAATGCCTTTTTTTCCTTTGTGGTATCGGGGATTGAACCCAGGGCCTTCTCGCTGAGATACCTTTTAAAGATATTTTTGAGACAGGACTTGCTAAGTCATCAAGTTGCCCAGACTGGGTTCAAACTTTAGATCTTCCCGCCTCAGTCTCCCAGAGTGCTGGGATTGCTGGCATGTGTCACCACCCCAGCTGTAAGTGTGGGACAGCTTCTACCGTGGGACGTGTCGGTGGGTGTAGAGAGCAGCCAGGGACCATGCTGTGTAGGCGTGATTTTCTGAACTGAATTTTAAAGGAAGGGTGGCTGTGTGACATTCAGAAGAAAAAGTGACAAGAAGTGTGGAACATGGTAGTGTCACCATTGGCTTGTTTTCTTTCTTTCCATGGCAGTTTATGATTACGGGCGGAGACCTCCGGGACAGTAAAGAGGCACTGCAGTTGGCGCAAACCAAAGGTATCCTCCAAAAACACGATGACGGGATTCTGAAGAAGTCTTTCTGAGAAGTGCCTCAGGTGCCACACAGTGGATCGGTGAATGTGGACTCAGTAGGGAAGAGGGACTGATTTCAGTGGGGCATGAGTAAGATGGCACAATTCAGAGTGTTCGTGGGGGTATCAGATGCTTGATAAACTGTCAGTGGTCTGCAGAGACTGTATTCATTTCAGTTGATGAGAATAAAGTAATCTAGGTGTGTGATTCATCCTCAGGTTTTCCTAATGTGCAATTTCTGTGTCATCAAATCTTTAAAATTTGAATTGCTTCGTATTTACTCTTTTTATGCTAAAGCTGTGAGGGTCTGTTCATTAAACGCTTATGTTGTGAATCAGATACCCAAAGGCCAAGAGCACAGGTAATTCTACCATGTACACTCCCTCATATAGTCACTTCATGTCCATGTGTTTTACATTTACTTAAAATCTTGAGTGTTTTGGAATGGATTAACTGAATTGTTGTTCCATAAAATACCTCATTTATCTGGGACTCATTCACTCATCTTGCATTTACATGCCCAATGTGCTAGATATTAAGGAATCAGACATTCCCTATAATTCGTCAAAATTTAGATGTACTGAGAAAGTGGAACTTGAGTCTGGCACTTTAGACCACTTGACCAACCTGACGCCTGTCTCCTTCCGTTATAGGGGCTGAACTCAGTAAGATATGAGCTATATCCCATCGCCTTGTAATTTCTTTTGAGACAGGGTCTTGCTCAGTTGCCCAGGATGGCCTTACACTTGTGATCTTCCTGCTTCAGCCTCCAGAGTATCTGGGTTTATAGGCAGGTGCCACCATGCCCAGATCAGGGTCTTTCTAAAATATTCACTTCAAGATATAATGACATTTTTTTCTGAGTGATTAAAAACATAAAAATAATCATTTTCCCAGGAGTTTGGGGGATACAGAAGAATATTTTCTTCCATGCTGTTTGCTCGCAAACAGCCATGATTTTTGAAGCCTTACCATCCATCTCCATCATTAGCCCTTCTCTAGTCCTCACTGTGTGCTGTGAGTCCTCACAGTTCAGAAAGGCTGCCTCTGAGCTGGGTGTGGAATGCACAACTGTAATCCTAACACTCTGGGACACAGAGGCAGGAGGATCCCAGGTTTGAGCCCAGCCTGGACTCAACTTAATGAGACCCTATCTCAGAGTAAAAAACGAAAAGTAAAAAAAGGACTGGGGGTGTACCTTAGCATGAAGGCCTGAGTTCAGTCTCCAGTACTAGGAAGAAAAGAAGAGGGGAGGGAAGGGGAGAAGTGGAAGAAGGAGGGGGAAAGAAAGAAGAGCGGCCTCTTTATCTGTAGGCACCTGTGTGAGAGCTGAAGTCTCCATAGCTCCCCATCGACAGTTTCAGCCCTCTAAAACCATCTTGTCTTCTCCTCTGGGCTCCTTTCAGGAGGGCTGTGAAAGTGTGGCCTCAGCGAGCCTTAATATAGTGTTAGAAACAGAAACCCCCTTTCTGCTGCTTTAGTTAACTACCACTAGTCACCATTATAAGATTCACTTTTTATGTTTTTAATTAAAATATAGCATTAAATTATTAGAATGTACTAAATACCATTTATATAATTTTAAGTTATATTAAATACATGGATCTAGACAGGCACATAAACAATGAATATAAAAGACATAATTAGATGGTAACATTTCAAGAAATTGTTTCACTGTTCATTCTGTAGTGCTATTAATACCATTAATACCAAGCTTTGGAAGGAATAGAACTATTCTATTAACACAATAAGGCAATTTGCATATGCTTATCCTAGTTTCTTAGTATTCCTTAAATTCTTATATGAATAACATAATGCAATTTTGGTAGTCTGAAATAGTTTATGGCATTTGTTGCAAACCATTTGTTGAAATTAGTTGATATTCTCTTAACTGTGTATATTAAGTGTCAATATGAAAAAATATTTTGAAAATAACCCTGATGTTATCTTTTTGTTACTGTTAGATATGTTTTTCAGCACAGTTGGTTGCCATCCTACAAGATGTGGAGAATTTGAGAAGAATAATCCCGATCTATACTTAAAGGAGCTGCTCGATCTTGCTGAAAACAACAAAGGGAAAGTTGTAGCAATAGGGGAGTGTGGACTTGGTAAGTGTCGACCTTGCCTAAATGTTTAAAAAAGATTGACTTGTCTTATACAAGTCCTGAGTAATTATTCTTTTTTTTAATCTTTTAAAGACTTTGACCGGCTGCACTTTTGTCCCAAAGATACTCAGCTTAAGTAAGTGATTTTTAAAATAATTTATCATTTGAACATGTAATTGGACTAAGCATGAGGATATTTTTATTTTTCCCTGTGTATATCGAAAGTTAAATGAAACAAATCCTATGCATATTTGCACATAATTCATAAGAGATTGAAATGCATGGTCCCTTGATTATTGAATTCGATTTGGTTTTGGTTTTTGAGATGGGGTCCCCTGGGTTGTCTGGTCTGGCCTCAAACTAACAGTGATCATCCTCCTGCCTCAGCCTCTGGAGCATGATTTTTTTTTAGTACTGGGTGTTGAACCCAGTACCTTCTGCTTGCTAGGTTAGTGCTGTGCCACTCAGCTACATCCCCATCAATTTGACTTTAATGGTAGAAAGAAAGCATGAGTTTTACCTGATAGAGATTTATCTTTTTTTTTAACTAATGCATTCATATGTCAACCATTCTAATGGAGTGAATTAAATTGTTGCGGATGTCATTTAAGAGCAAG
Organism: Dasyprocta punctata; assembly: GCA_004363535.1. Taxonomy (NCBI): domain Eukaryota; kingdom Metazoa; phylum Chordata; class Mammalia; order Rodentia; family Dasyproctidae; genus Dasyprocta; species Dasyprocta punctata. Next base: position 11,410 of record RJWM01006451.1, read on the forward strand.
AGACAGTAAAAGGGGATTATAAGATCAGCCTCTAAAGCGAGGGAGCCCCTTTTACTCTTACAGGGCACCAGAGTTGTCAGTTTGGAACAGTGAGGATCCTTCAAAAGGAACTTTGAAAGACCTTTAGTTGAATCTGCTGTCGTCATGAGTGGATCAGTGGGTTGTCCATAAGAATTGTGTCAAAGTCTTAATTTAAAACATGGGCATTTTGTTGAACTTCAGAAACACCTTAATTATCAAGATAGAATCTTTCCACGGTTCTGGTTGCAAACCAACTTGTACGAGAACTGAATCAAATTCATGGTTAGGATTAATGTTGACTTTCTAGGGAAATTTGATTTCGTTCTTGCCCAGTTCATCTTGCAGCCAGAATCATGGAAAGAATTGAGTTTGTGATCTGAAGTGCCACTGCATTTAAACATTAGAATGAACTTCTGAAGGAGGTTAATTTAGTTATTCATTTATACAACAAATACTTATGGAATACTACTTGCCAACAACTGCTGAGAGCTCAGAGTTCACAAAAATATGAATAAAGTATACTGTCTCTGTCCCTAAAGGCCTGTGTGACTAAACAGCCATCTGTCTCTCCACTTTAGTTCCTCTCCTCTCTCCCTGCAGCCCCCAACCCATCCCTCTTTTTGGTGCTGGGGAGCAAATCTAAGGACTCTTGCTTGCCAGGGAGGTGCCTACCACTGAGCTACACCCGTAGCCCTGTACATTAGTAGTTTCTTATATACAAAGGAGTTGAGTTAGAGTCTTTCTTAAGATAACATCTAACCTTATTATATTATTTAATAATTAATTTTTGTCATCTGATTTTAATGAAGCCAGTGACTTGATGGCTAAAAGTGTACCCCAACCCCCATCCCACTGTTTTGCCTTAAATAAGGTCTTGGTCTGTGCCCCCTTATTGGAAATCACTGCGGTAAGGAGCAGGTTTGTTAGTGGAGCTGGAAATAACCTAGACTTGAAGCTCTAGAATTTCTGGAATGTGAAGATCTACAACTGAGTGGGAGTTAGAATAATGCTCCGTGGTCATAGTCTTCTTTCAGGCCTTTTCTTTATGCAAATGTGGTACGTTACCTGTGTTTTTCAGGGACATCTGTGATTTCCTGTGGCTCCCAGCAGAGCTACTGCCAGTACTCTGTGCCTCTCCTGAACACCACGTCATCAGCTCACGTAACCTTCCAAGTTCACATAGTCACACTGAAATAGAAGCATTTGTCTTTAACAGTTTCTTAGGTTGTTCCTCTACGTCCATGTCTGCCTCTGGGCAGGATGAGCATTTTAAGTCATAACTCTCTTAGGACAAGCAAGGCAGTTGCAGAGTCCCCCAGGATTTCTTGCCCATAGGAATTTTCTTCTAGAATAAGTTAAAACCGACTCTAAAATGCACCCTAATCCTTTCTACTTAATTTGGGGGTTAAATGAAAGCATTGGTAGTATTGATCATTTTATTGCTTTAAAGATACTTCCATTATCAGATTAAGATGGAAACTTAATACATAGATACATATATTTAGGATATAGTTTCTACTGTAACTCACAGAATGTCATTTGTCTGAGTGTTAAATGTGTGATAGAGAGTTTGGCTTCAGTTGGTTCAGTAAGTGATTACTCAGTCCTTCCTCAGTATGCTGCAAAGAAAAAGAAGGTAATGTGTAGTATGTGCCTGTAATCACAGCAGTTGAGAGGCTGAGGCAGGAGGATCACAAGCTAGTGGGTCACCAGGTAACTTACTGAGACCCTGTCTCAGAAAGTAAAAGGAGCCAGGGATGTAGTTCAGTGGTAGAATATCCCTGGGTTTAATCCTCCTTAGCAGAAACAGCAAGAAAAGTATATTTGGAATCAGCAGGTCTTCAGGTATGATTTACAGTTGCCACTTAAGGCTGTATATCCCTTGATTGTTTCAGTTTTCTCATCCTTAAAATGAGGATAATGTTGTGTTTTTTAGACCATGGTATGAGAAGCCCATAGTGGCTTGCCTGGCATGAAATAAGTACTCAATAAATTACAGCTGTTGTTATATTGTTCTTGGTAGAAATATTACCATTCTAAAGGGAAATACCAACTGTAATTTTTGTTTGGGGTTTTTGAACAGTAGTTTTTAAAGAATAGGAAAAAGAAACAAAGGATGGAAGCAATGGAAAGTTGTCACTTGGTTGTAGAGAATTTATCCTTGGAAGCATACCCTGTATTTTCAGTCCCTCTGCTCTGTGTTAGTCTTTCCTGCTGCAGGTTAGAGCTCAGCTCTCTTGGTTTGGAGGAGTTTGTTCTGGGCATTTTCTTAGGGCTTTAAAATGTTAATACCAGGTAAATCTTTAAAAAAAAAAAAAGTCAGACAAAATCAGGAGACCCTCAAAGTGAGAGATCAAGGCCATGCGTGTTGTCGGGCAGTTCACAGTGGTTATTCTGCCTGTGCTGAGGGGGGTCAGAGCGAGTCACTGGGCCTTGGGGATCTTCAGTCCTTTTCTTTTTTTTGGCACCGGGGATCAAACTCACAGCCTCGCGCCTGCCAGACAGGCGCTTAAGCCACTGAGCCAAACTCCCAGCCCTGGTTTTTCCAGGCAGGGTCGCACTGTGTAGTTCAGGCCGGCTTTGTGCTTATGTTGTAGCCCAAGCCGGCCTCGAACTCACAACGCTCCTTCTACCTCAGCCTCCCGAGTGCTGGGATTAAAGGCGTGCGCCTCCACACCCGGCTTCAGTCCTCTTTAATAACCGCTGTTCCTCTGAATCTTCCTGTTCAAACCCTGGTTCTTAGATGGTGTTGCCCTAGACTATAGGAAGCAGTGAACAGCCCGAGATGAAAATGAGTAAATCCAACTCAAGTGAATAAAGGTACTCATTTATGAACTGAAAAAAAGTCCTAAGCACAGCCGGCAGTGATGCCTTTTAGTAGATGTCAGTTCCGCCCTCTAACTCACCTCATGTCTTGTTAGAGACATTGGTCATTTGCTGTTACAGTGATGATGTCCTTAGTTTGTATCTGTAGGAGTTCTTCACTACGTGGCTTCCTAATGATACCCGGCTACCTTGGACTCAGAGCCTCTCCTGTCTCAAATTATGTAAAATTCTGTGAGCACATTGCTTGGGCTTCGTTGTTCCCATGAACTGTGCTTTTGTTTACCTTGCAATAGAAAGTTAGTTTGCTGATTGACTCAGATTCCGTGAACTCGCATCTCGGTCCGGGGGTCCAGAGTGACAAGCAGGCGCGGAGCGCTGTCCACAGGCGCAGCCGGGCGCCGCGTACTCTAGATTCCCGAAGGCGGGCGGGCGCCCAGTGCTTCAGCAGCTGGGGAGCTGGTGGCCGAGTAGTTAGTTATTCTTCAAACCTTTTCTCTTGCCAGGTTTTCATTAATTTTGCCTGCACTGCCAAATGGCAACACTCCGTTATTCTAGTTCAGCAGAATCTAAAAAGGTGATTTAAACACCCACACAAGCAGGGGATGGTGGCGCACACTGTAGTCCCAGCACTTGGGAAGCTGAGGCAGGAGGACTATCACAAGTTCAAGGCCAGCCTGGGCTACATAGTGAGTTCAGGGCTAATTTGAAATACATAGAGAGACCCTATCAAAAAATCAAACAATCATACCCAATGGGTACTTAATATACAAAGTACCAATTTTAGGAAGATTATTTCTTCTTTTGTTTTGTTTTGTTTTGTTTGGACAAGGTCTCACTATGTAGTCCAGGCTGGCCTTGAACCCATGGTAGTTCTCCTGCTTCAGCCTCCCAAGAACTGGGATTATAGGTGTACATCACCATGCCTGGGAGGCAGACTGTTTCTTTACTAATTATGTTTCTAGCTTATTTCTATTTCTGATTTTAAAATGTAGCATTTTCAGGAATGTGAAGGGGTATTCCAGGGAAACAGTCCTTCACATCAAAAGACAGGATATAGGAAAACATAGTTTAAAAAAAATTTAAGTGGAGAAATTGCTTCCCCAAATTGAAAGACCTAGAAAAGATAAACCCATTTAAGAAAACCACAGGTCACCTGTTGCACTGGTTGACAGCCATGGCCAGTAATGGGAATGAGGATTAGTGCAGTGTTGAAAGGAGAAGCCAGGCAGGACACTGTCACTGTCCTCCGGGAGCAGGAGGAAGTGGCTTTGGAATGTAAGGGTTTGGGGTTGTTGGACAGAACCTTGGATTTAGGGCCTCTTGAGGAGCAGATGACATGGTATGTGGCACTTGGAAAAACTTTACGAAGTATGCTGAAACATTCAGGAGTGGCATTTATTGTTATTTTCATCTTTTGAAAAAAATAGCTTAACTCAGTTTTTGTGCTACAGCAAGGCCCTGACTTGGGAATGAGTTCAGTTCTGGGAGAATGTTCGTAAGTCGGATTTGTTTAAGTTCAACGAAGTGAATCTTCACATACCTTTGACACAAATGTAAACCATAAACACACACACTGTTAAGTAAACTAGTGTTACTTCTACAGTTATCCTAAATGGTGATACAGGATGGTAGAGCAGCTGGCATCCAGGGGCCATGTGGCGTGAACACCCGAGAGTTACTGAGTGGAGGAAGGGGGTGGAGGGAGGTGGGGGAGACCGGCCAGCGGTTCTTCATCTCCTCCAGGCTCATAGTTACTGTCGCTGCTGTTTCCGTGGTTACTGCTTTGCGCTTCCTATCAGTCCCTCCGCATCTCCACTGCTTTTCCTCTTGTTTCTGACGACCTGGGCCCTGACTGAGCACAGGACTGCTGTGGACTGTGGCACTGTCCAGGAAGCACGCAGCAGCGCAACTGTGACAGTGCCCAGCACACAGGGGACCTGCTGCCGCGATCTGCTCGCATCTACGAATGTGTCTGTGAAAGTTCACAAGTCAAGTGTTCCTAAGTCAGAGACTTACTGTACTTACCAACTACTTGGATTTAGTTTTGCTCCTTGTTCTTTCTGTGAAGTGGCAGTAACTTTTGTACTAGGACATGAAAAACATGACTGCAAGCTGGGCAGTGGCACATGCCAGTAACCTCAGCTACGCAGGAGGCCGAGTCTTGAGGATCACGTTTGAGACCAGGCTGGGCACCTTGGAAAGACTCTGTCTCAAGAAGAGCAGGACGGGGCGGGACAAGGCAGGGTGGGATGGGGGGCAGCTCAGCTGGGGCTGTAGCTCAGTAGTAGAGCACTTGACTGACTCTGGGTTCAATCCCAAGTATCACAAGAAAGAAAGATTCGTGCAGTAATCCTAGAAAATGAAGTATCCCTTTCCTTAAGTTGTATGTTTAACACCCTCTGCTATGCCTGGTGTATTTTAGGTCTGAATTCACAGTTTTGGTGCTGACATTTCTATAGAATAAGATTCCTTTAATTTAAAAAGGATCATGTATGTCGGGATTTTGCTCCCTTGGGGAACATGTGGCTCACCAGCAAGCACCAGGCCCTGGGCTCAATCCCTAGTGCTGCCCAAAATATGTCTTGTGAATTATTATCTTTCTCATGCTAAAATAAAGTTTACTGAGGAAATTTCTTAACAAATGCAGATATTTTGAAAAACAATTTGAACTGTCAGAACAAACAAAATTACCAATGTTTCTTCATTGTCGAAACTCACATGATGAATTTTTGGGTGAGTTTAAAATAAAATTCTCCTTTAGAATTTAAGAATTTTACAGACATCCATCTATTTGCTGAAGGTTTTTTCTGTTAATTCACAGACATAATGAAAAGAAACAGAGATCGGTGTGTAGGTGGAGTGGTAAGTATAAAATAATTCAATATATGATATTCAAAAATGTCTTGGTTATCAAGGTTGACCTATAAAGAAATTCAGATGTTAGCAATAAAGTTACTAAAGTTTTATCACTGTTTGAAGAACATGTGTGTTTACTATTGGATTTATGGACCAGATGTAGGACATACACTGTTTTAATATATTTTTGTTCAGAACACTGAAATGAGTACAGAGTAACTGAGAGGGAGGTTGAGATAGGGTCTCATTACGTACTTCAGGTTGGCCTTGAACTCACAGCAGTCCTCCTGCCTCAGCCTCCTGAGAGCTGGAATCACAAGCCTGTGCAACCACATCCAACAAGAACGAGTACAGAATTCTCTTCACAAGAAAATCCCGTGCATGTACCTATATACATTCTGATGCTGTGCATTTTTGTCTTTCCCGTTAGCCATTTGTTAATGTTCTTCAATTTAAATTTTGAGAAAAATATAAACTGATTTTTATAGCATCTTGAACTATTTCATCATGTTTTTTAGGTTTGCCTTCCTAATTTCTCATCAGCTATATTCATTTGCTGTTATAACTGTGATCTCACTTTTTCTTGAATTTGTATTCTGCTCTAAATAGTTCTCCCAGTGATTCTAATCATTAATCTTCAGATATTTCACATAAATATTACCTGTACTTCACTTAGCTCAGGCATCTATTAGGTAATGATTTTTAATCTTACTTGAGTCATGGACTCTTAAGAATCTGCTTTAGAAAAATACTCAGGTCCACAGATTTTCATACACATTTTCAAGAGACACTGATTGACTCTCCGTAGAGCTGTTTCTGGGTATAGGAAATCGGTTCTCCTCCGCCAGCCGAGGAAGCGCAGCCGGCACTGCCTTGTGGGGACAGTTTCCCGTAGCACTGGAACACATACGCATTCTCTTTCGCTGTGGTGTCGTTTCTCTGCACGCTTCCTCTTAGTCACTGACTCTGGCCTTTAGGAACTACACTTGGGAACTGAGAGAGGTTTTAGTGAACACACTCGTCATTACTGGTGGCATTTATTACAACCTTCCGACTCCACTTCACATTCATTTGCTTTATTTCTAAATAACATTTTACTTGGGCTTGGCATGGCAGCACCTGCCCATAATCCCAATTACTAAGGAGGCTGAGGCAAGAGGATTGCAATTTCCAGACCAGCCTGGACAATTTATAGAGACCTTGTTTCAAAATAAAAAAGGACTGGGGGTTGTAGGTCAGAGCTCCCTGAATTCAGTCCCTAGTACCACAATAAATTAATTAAAAACTAAAACTGACTTGGATGATTCTGTAGTAATTTAAAATTTAAAAAAGCAACAACAAATCATTTGATTTTTATCACAAAAGAAGTTGCTATACACAGAATAATTTTTTGAAGTGGCTTCTGAAGAGCCACATTTAAAATTGTTTGGCTGTTAATTGAGGCTTTGTTTTCTAGTCCACGGGAAATGCTTAGCTCAGGCAGTTAACACAGACGCCCACACGCTCTGGACTTGGTGGTAACGCGGCCTCACTTGGTGGCTGAGCTGCTTTTGCAAAGCAGTGTTGTTATTACTTGGTTTTGCGTATATAAGTACACCCCACAGTATGAACAACTGTGCCTGCACCTTGGGTCTGAAAAGGTGAAAAACGTCACCTCAGTCCTTTCTGCCTGCTAAGCTGACACTGTCAACTGTGTGTCAGTTTGTATGTTTAAGCAGCATTCTTACCCCTGTATACAGCCCCTCCAACTGCCTCTTAGAAGTCATTTTTATTCTTTAAAAAAAAAAATTCTCTAACAGAACAATTCCAGAGTAATATGTTCAGTGTATTTTAAACGGCGTCCCAGAGTGTCCACCCTGACCTCCCGCTTTTGTGTAATGGAACGGCTGCCACTGCTGCTCCTTCCTGGAGACTTTGCAGTGACGCTGGTGCGGCGACACCACCTGAGCAGCACAGAGGGAGCTCGGCAGAGAGTCCTTGCGCGTGTCACTGGAGACGGGGATAGAGAGCAACTGGGAAATCTTAGCACATTTGAAACACTGGGATCCAGAATTTTTGGAGGCATTTTTGTGTTTTTTCTTAGAAAGTCTTATCTATGTTACTTAGAATTTTAAAGGAAGAGTAATTATTATACTATTAAAATGACACCTGTGTGTCCCCTAGGTACACTCATTTGATGGTACCAAGGAAGCAGCAGCTGCTTTGACCGACTTGGATCTTTACATAGGGTTTAATGGTTGGTACGTAGTTAGGTTATTTTTTGTTTTTGTTAACTTTTATATTAAACATGTTTCTTAAATTATTTTACACTGAACTGCTGATAAAGGTTTCTTTTTATTAAAGTGTATGTGTTTTGTATTGATCTTTGCTTGAGAAACTCAGTAATTATGAAAGAAATTAGAGAGTACTTACTGTTACAAGTTAAAGCTTGATAATTATAGGGCCCTACCTTCTAGTCCAACAATGGAAACAGTTTGTGTTGAAATCTCTGCAGCAACCCAGCTGATTCTCAGGTCATTCTATGCCTTTAAAACATCCGGGTTCACAGCACAGTACACAGTCGCACACACGTGTTCCGTGGCAGTCACTTATGTGTCTCTGTAGGCTGACAGAAGGAACAGGGGTAAAGGTACTCCGGCGGTGAGAAACCTCACTGAGTGCACTCACTAGCTTGCCTAGGGCCGCAGGCTTGTCTTTTGTCAAATACATGAGAGCTTCCACCAGGGCCCTTTCACAGGATGTCCCAGTAGTGTAAGACCTGCTGTCTGAGCCACTTTCCACGTTGCTGGGACAAAATACTTGACACCTACAACTTAAAGGAACAGAGGATTTTTAGAGGTTTCAGTCTATAGTCGGCTGGCTCCAAGGCAGACAGCATCACAGAGGAAAGCTGCTCGCTGTGCCGTCCTAGCAGCCAGGAGCCAGAGGGGAGTGGGAAGGGGTGAGGGGGTGATGAGCCCACCAGCTCGCGCCTGTTCCCACCTGGCTGCTCCTCCGACTGCACCCACCTCTGCTCTGCTCCCCAGGGGTCGAGTCCACAGGAGCAAGGGCCCCGAGATCCAGCCACCTCCCAGAAGTCCACCTGGGAGTACACGCTGCTTCCCTTCTTCAGTGTGCTTTTCCTTAAAATGATCACTTTTCCTATTATTTTTGGCTAAACTCTTAGGGAACTAGGTTCATGGAATTATTTTCTAGGGAATTTAAATGTCTTAGATACTTCTTGCATTTTTAAATTAATGGTTAGTTCATATGGTAATATTCAATGGAGTACATGTATAGAGATTAAAAATCAGCAAGTACTGATGACCACAGCTCCCAGCATGTCCCAGGCCAAGAGCAGCTTTTCCAGAGGCAGCCACTTCACGTTTGTCACCATGTTTCTGTGTGGTAAGCACGTGTCATCATCCCTTGACCAATCCCTGTCTACTCTCATTAAGCTATCTGAAATTTTAGTTCATATATCCCGTGGTAACTCCCCCCTCCATTCCTTCCAATGTAGTTACTTCAAGTTTTTTTGCTTCATGCATATTTAGTCTTTTTATTATGTCTATATAGATACTGTTGACTGCTGGCCCGTGTGATTGATATGCTATGATTACGTTTCTTTTCTTGTACTTCTGTTTTGGAGCCATTCCCTGTGGTGATTAGGGTAGAGGGTCAACTTGACTGGCTTTGAGCGCTGACCTGTCCAGGGGTTGGGGGATTGGTGAAGCACACTTCTGGGGGCCTGACTTTGAGGGTGTGTTTCTGGTCCCTTCCTCACTGGTGCTGCTCTCCTGTTTCCTTGCTGCTGTGAACTGGGCAGCTTTGCGCTACTGCACCCTTCTGCCATGGTTCTGCCTTGGATTCGGACAGCCATGTGCTGAATCCTCTGAAAACTGAGAATCAAATTAAATCTCTCTGCCTTTAAGTTGTGGGTGTCAGGTGTGTCCAAGTAACAAGCTGAAACGCTCCACTTCCTCCCTCCCCCCCCCGACTCCGTGTGCGTGTGCGCCTATGAGTGTGTGTATAAAAGAGAAAGACTGGGAATTACATCCAGGGACTCTCTACCCTGACTGCACTCTCCCCATTCTGCTCCCTTGTTCTGAGACAAATCGCTGAATTCCCCAGGCTGGCCTGGAACTTGCAGTCCCCTGCTTCGGTCTCCAGGTGGCTGGTATTACAGGCAGACACCATCATGACCTACTCCTCATATACTTTTATTTGCTTGGCTTTCTTCCAGAGTTGAAGCTCGCTCATAGTTTGCCCTGCTCTGTAAAATGCTTTTATCTGTTTTCCCCATGAGGAAACCTGTCTAGATAGTTTCATTAACTCTAGACCCTTCTGTCTGTTTCCATTTGGACTAGGCTGTCTTCTCTCATAAAACTCCTGTTTTTAGGTCCTGTGGTTTCTGTGTTTGTTCTGATGGGAGAAATTTTTCATAGGAAGTAAAATTTTTCAAGATTTTTCATATTTGAAAATTTAAGAATTTATTCTGTTCTTCCTCCTAAAAGTTTGCTTGGATGGTTAATGAAGGGAACGAGCACCTATTTTTGGTTGATAGTTGTGGGCATAAAATTCTGTATGAGAAGTCATTTTCACTGAGAACTGACACTGTCCCATCAAGTCAGTTCCAGGTCAACTGCTATTCTGACCCCCAGAGCTGTGACTTTTTTTTTCCTTTGGAAGACTGTGGTTATGTTTGGTATTAGGAAACTTCCCAGATGTGTTTTCCTGGTTTATTTTCATTGTGATGCTTTCTTGCCAGAACCTTCCAGCTAGAGGCTCATCTTTGTCAGTCCTGGAGAATTCTTTTTTTTTTTTGACAGCTCAGATTGACAACTTACTTTTTATTCTACAATTTACATCTCTTATTTTCTCCTTCCAAAAACGTGCCTATTTATCAACATTTTTATTACATATATTTTGTCATTTGTTTTGAATCTCTGAACGCTCTCATTTTTAAATATCGTCTTGATAAATGCAGTTATCATCTAATCTCTCGAAAGACAGGAATTACAGTATTTGCTCTATTGCTGCCTTTCCTCTTTTGGTTTCCGTCACGATGGGGGCTTTCTTTAAATGTCAAACAGTCTTTCACTGCCTATTTAAAAAACAACAACTGTTTGGAAGCTGCTGAGAGTTCATCAATTGGCAGGTTCAGATGGTCAGCTGACTTTTCCACTGGGAACACCTGAGTATCATTGTGTACGGATCTTTTCTGGATCCTTTGGCCCCAGGTGGAAAAGTGAAGAGTGGAATTTATAACTGTACTGACAGCGTGATGGAGCAGAGAAGGCTAAGAAAAAAGACTCACTGTTCAGACACCAGTCAGGCTCCACTTGGGGTGCAACACTTCACCCCTACTCTGATGTGCTGGTTGTTTTCCACCAAGTATCTGAGATTTAGGTTCATTCTGTCTCCCTCCCCCTCTCCTTCCCTCCCTCCAGATTTCTTCCAGGTACCTAGTTGTTAGAATTTTTTTTTTTTTTTTTAATGGCATCGGGGATTGAACTCACAATCTCGCACCTGCCAGGCAGGTGCTTTAGTCACTGAGCCAAACTCCTGGCCCAAGTTTTTCTGAGACAGGGTTGCACTATGTAGTTCAGGCCAACCTTGCGGTTACATTGTAGCCCAAGCTGGCCTCGAACTCACAACGCTCCACCTACCTTAGCCTCCCGAGTGCTGCGATTAAAGGCGTGCATCACCACACCCAGCAGAAATTTCTTGGCTGCATTGGTTTGCTTGTTTTTAGCCTTTGTAGGCACACAGCATTTAAGTCACTTAACACATGACATGTTACTTCTTTATTAGCTTTCCACCTCACATGTTATGATTCAGGCTAACAAATGTCTACTAGTTTGAGCAAAAACTCCTGTCTTTTTCTCCTTGACATTTTGTGTGTGGTGGTTTTCAAGACACAGTAAGATGGGCAACTGCTAGAGGTGGGGAGGGAGGGATGAACCAGGCAGAGCACAGGGGAGTTTTAGACACTGAAACTGCTGTGTGTGATACTGTAATGGTGAGTATGTCACCTGTCCAAACCCAAAGAATGCTTCACCAAGAAACCCTAATGCATTGTGAGATTTGGGTCATGATAATGTGGGCTCATCAGGTCTAACAAATGTGCCACTACTGTATGACATTTTGAGAGGGATAGGTTGTGCCTATGTGGGCATGAAGTGTATGTGAAATCTCTATCATCTGTTTACTTGGCTGTGAACTTTTTAAAACCACTCCAAAAAATATTTTTAAGTGTTTGTAATTACAGATTTTATATATATATATATATATATATATATATATGTACATGGACAGTATTAGTAGACATCACATTATATAGTCAACATTCCAGACCTCACAAATAAGCATTTATATTCATACTTACAGGGCTTGGCTTAACTGGGTTTGGAAGACAAAAGGCTGTGCTCTCTACTACAGGCCATGTTTTCATTCTGGGCACGCAGCCTGAAGAGGTAGCAACTACCCATTATGGCATTCAAGCCACAGAAAAGTACCCGGCCTATGGCCATATCATCCCATCCCGTTAACCCAAGGCAAGTCTGAAGGCAAAGGCTAGATTCAAGGAGCAGAGTTCACCCATCCTACTAAGAAACCATGGCAGGGTACAGGTAGAAAATTTTATTAGAGAACAGCAAAGAATTGGATGCAGGAATCCTGTCTCAGGCTGAAAATGAAAATTAAGGAAACAAAAGTTAACAGCCTCTAAATTATGCAAGACAGTTATTTTTTAAAAGTTAAATTTTACTTAAACTGATACAGAAAGCAATTTGGAGCATCAGCTGATAAGCATGAAAAATTACATCCTCTAAAGGCAGAACTGGTTGGAGTTAGTCTGGAATCTGTGACGATTAAGAATGTATAAATGCTTTTTAAAAGTATACTGACAACTTGTTATGGCGGGTTTTTTTGTAATTTGTTTTAAACAAAAATGGGACAAAAAAGTTATTCACTAAATGCCTTTAAAAATAAATGTACACTTTTTTTTGAAGCTCACTGAAAACTGAAGCTAATTTGGAAGTTTTGAAATCAATACCTAGTGAAAAATTAATGATCGAAACTGGTAAGTTTAAGTGTTCAGAACTTTAGTTTTATCTTAATCCAATACTGCCTCCCCCAAAAGGAAAATGATATCAGGTTTACTGTTAAGTATTTTAAAATAGGATGTTCAACTTCAACAATTATGCTTTCTAAAAGATTTTTTTGGGTTGTTACTGGTGAAATATTTATGCAAGAGACTTTTATTTTCAATTTTAGAAGTTTGTCTAAGTCTAGAAACTTAAAAAAATATCAGAATCTATAATAACTAAGGTCTTATACTTAAGCAGTTTTCACCAAGTATTACACCTCAGGGTTTTAAGATCTCATAATCTTTTTTCACATGATGTCTTCTTTATAACGGTTTAATTCTATAGCACTTTTTTAAACTGCAAAAATCAATTGTTTTTGAACAAGAATGTTACAATCTGTTCCCTTTTAAAACAAGGTTAAAAGTGGAAACTTTTATCTCTAAATCCTGTTAACTAAGGATGTTTATATAATGACCTTTAGGTAAAGCCCAGACTAAAGTACTCTGGAAACATGAACTTTATTTCCTTGAGCAAACATGAAATTGAAATAGATAAGTACAATGTTTGTAAAATGTGTAAGCCGTTGATTAAAGAGATATATATTCAAAGCCACTGTTTCATATTCAGTAGAGATACAGAAATTTATGTTAAATATCATGTTCCAATTTTATTTTTTAGGTTTAATCTTTTTTTAAAGCATGCCATCTACCAACGTTAGCAAAAAAAGCTGAGTCTTACTTATAAAGCATTTAAGGTGCAACTGAGGATTTTATCTTGTGCTTTTCTTAGAAGTGTTCTACTGTATTACAAGAAAATTTAGGAAGCTGAATTATGGGTTATAATTTATAGATTACATATTAGTTTGCTAATGTTCATAAAAATTTAAAAACAGACCTCTCAAACAGACACTTCTTTTTTGCTTAACTCCAGATGCGCCTTGGTGTGGAGTTAAAAGTACACATGCTGGATCAAAATATATAAAAACTTCATTTCCGACCAAGAAAAAATGGGAAAATGGGCATTGTTTAAAAGATAGAAATGAACCCTGCCATATAATGTAAGTGTTTTTCTTTTATGGTCTTCAGAATCACTGAAGGCAACCACCACAGGCCACTTATTAAAAAATGAACTCTTAAGGGCAGATCTAAAGCTTTGTGAAATCCAAATCAAGTACAGGTCATTCCAGCAAGTGTCCATGGAAACTGCACCCACACATACGTTATCATGAGTCAAAGTTCAAGTTCAGCTCAAAGATCGTTTCAACAATGACTTGAAAGAATTTGTACCTGAATTTCTCTATGTGGACTCCTAGCTTCACATCCTTCCAACCCAGCAATTTTACTGCAGCAGTGAGAAATCTGATTTTGGGATGGTTGCCTGTCATTCTGCAAGAGGGAAAAGATCCTACAGCTACTGGTATATTACCACCTTACCTGATCTAAGTTGATTCTCATGTAACTTCTCTTCTGCTGTTTGGAGCCGTTAGCCTTAGCAGACCTTTTTGTTAATGTGCCTATAGTTTAAATGATTTCACAACATTTATAAACCTAGGAAATAACACATATCTTTAAGCCTAGGAACAACATGACATGTGGTAGGGTTTCCTTTTTTCTACCCTCGCTCCCAAAAAAGGCAGAACATCCATAAAAATTAAATATTGGATTATTACATTTCGACTGCCAATTTTTCAAAATGCATTTTTTTTTGTTTAGTAATTTTTAACAAATAATGAGTATTACATAAGCCAGGTCTAAAATTCAGCAGGCAGAAAAATGGAGAATTATCCTGTAAAAGCTACTTGAGAAGTTTTTTTTTCTCCTTTATTGTTGACTCTGGCAGACTTTTTAAAATTGAATGCTTTTAAGGTCTATAGATTTAGGCATGTATTTGGATTCTGGTTAGTAAAAAAGAAATCACTTGTCACTTGCAAATTTAGCCAGAAGACAATACTTGTAATTATTTTTTAGAGATCTAAGAGGACACTAGAAATGAGACTGGTATTTTGCTAGCTGCCAGCCTAGAGGGAGTGGTTGCTAATAATGTAGCCAAGTCAGTTTTCTATACTGTCTTAATCTTAAGTGAAATGATTCTCATTCACTTCACTTACGCTAGTTACTAATTGGCAACTTAATTCGTACTTACAGCCTCCATTCTGTTAAGTTTACACTATCATTACCATATGGAGGTCTTACCTCTCTTTTAGATTAGAAATTCCTTGAAAGAGACATTTTGGAGCTCCTGCCACACATCAGGAAAGGTGCAGAGCACAAAGGCTACGTAAGAATCAAGACACTCCCTGTGCTCATCCACCCACCACAGAACAGGTTCCCAGTGCTGGGCACCTTGGGCGAGGCACTCACAGTCAGACACTGGCCTCCCGCACTCCTGAAACAAACAAGCAGAAAACATACATAGCCTCAGATGGTAAAGCTGTCAGGATCTGTGTCCGGGACACAGACATGGCAACTGTCTGCCGAGAGCATTAGAAAGCACTTTAATTAAGGTGACATTTCAGCTGTTTACTAAGGAAGACTGAGAGAGAATCAGGCCAAAGACCTTAAGCAGAGGGCTACTGCAAAAGGCTTGCTGACTTAGGGGAACAATGAGGTTAGTGTTGCAAAGTAGGATGCACCCGGGGAAGTGGAAGAAGAGAAGTCTAGGAAGGCAAAGTGAGGCCAGATTGTCAGGTATCCTGTATGCCAGCCTTAGTAGGTCAGATTTTATCAGGACCCAAAGGATTTTAAGTAGGAGAATGGCAAAAACAAAACCAAAAAAACCCCACTTTAACGGGCTGACAGAAGGGACTAGAAAGGAGGTGAATGGCAGGAATCATAACTCTTTCAAGACATAAAACTGCCTAGTTTAAGAATGCTGCATTAAACAAATGCCATTAAATTCTCAGGGACAATAAACTTCCTGTTTTAAAAAAAGTAACTATAGCTTGAGGCCACTTAAGCTACCTAGGAATAGACTGCCTGCAAAAAGAGATGTTCAAAGATTGCCATAGACTTCGTTTTTATCAAGCATATAGAAAGAAAAGGTTCTACTAAGCACCAAAGGACTTGGTAAGAAATTTCTAAGTCAGATATGGGGGCACACACCTTTAATTCCAGCTCGTGGGAGGCTGAGGCAGGAGTTCAAGGCCAGCCTAAACTACAGGCAGACATCCTGTCTCAACAAAAGTAAAAAAAATTCTAAATAGAAAGTGATTTTGCCATACAATGTAATTTTAGCAAAGCAATGATGAACTTCAAAATATTCTAGGATGTGAGGACGATCTGGCTGCGACATGTCACCCCTCTGATCGCCAGGGTTGATGGGGCTGATCTGGCTGGCTAGGCAGGTGTCCCTCCTGAGGCTGCACGCTCGGCAAAGGAGGACGACCACCCTGACAGAGGAAGATCATTTCTTTGCTCAAGGGTAATCCAGCAGCTGCACTCCCCTGCTAGAACCTCCAAACAGGCTCTCAAAACATTCTATCAGCAGCACTACTTTAGAAGAGTTCCAGTTCTGAGGAGAGGAAAATTCAGAAGTTTACTGTGATTCGTTTGGTATGTTTACTAAGCAGCCTTTTGTGTCACTGTTACAGGAACAATGAAAAATTAATCTTAAATTTGCATCTCCAGTTCCTATGGTATTTACATTTTTCATTGTGTTTTTTTGTTTCTTTTGAGGCAGGGTCTCACTGTGCAGTTCAGGCCGGCCTCAGTCACCCGGCACTTGCAGTGATCTTCCTGCCTCACAGGCGTGCATCACCATGCCTGGCTTTGGCTGTTACACTTCACATCCCTAGAAAAGGAACAAAATCCTGCCTAAAGAGCACTGAAGGGTTGGGGACACAGCTCAGCGGCACAGCGCCTGCCTGGCAAGCACAGTGTCATGAGTTTGATTCCCAGTATCAAAAAAATAAAAGAGAGGAAAAAAATTTTGAAAATTAAAAGAGTACTTAAAGGTTTAATGTGGTCTAGAACTTTCTAATTCATGTCTAACAGTATCCCACCTATAAATAATATTGCTAGGAGACACTACTGATAATCATTTTAGGCAAAGAAACTCTTAAAAGACAGATCCCAGGCCTGTTCTCTCATCCAGGGAAGGAACTACAGCAACACCCCGACACGCCCCTTCCCACACAACCTGCTCTCTCCACTTGTTGCCATTGCACTTAGTTATCAATAAACCATTTCTTGCTGGCTCTTCCTAAGCAGAGGCTTTCAAACTTTGGGTGCTATTCCTCACAGTATGATCATTACATAAATACAGATGTACATAAAGCCAAACCAAAAGTGGAAAAGTACTTACCCTTCTTAAGCACAATGTACATTTCCTTTAAATCTTTCAAGTGCTCCTCATGATCCACTAAAGGCGCTGCGACTGACTGTCTTAAGGGACTGGTTTCCACTGGCTTCGTGACATGATGTGGTGCACACAGTACAGAAGGCTGGCTTCCCATAATACACTGGGACCTGACTCTTGGCTCTAGATGCAAGTCAGCTCCTGAACTTTATCTCTAATTGCCGATAGTAAATTTTTTCTATTGATACTTGCTGGAAATTTTATTAAACTTACTGCACTAAAAGAGCTAGTAGTACAAGATATTCTTTTACATGGAAAACATGATTATATGCCTTTAAAACAATACATAATTAGAAATTTAACCGTCTTCGTTTTGTTTTGTTTTAGTCAAATACTGGAGATAATGTCAGCAGTAAGAGATGAGGATCCACTGGAATTAGCCAATACGCTATATAACAACACCATCAAAATATTTTTTTCCTGATATTTAATTGGTATATTCCATCATGTATGAAAATTTTCATGCCAAAATTTACTGTAAATTTCAATAAAGAAAATTATCGAAAGCTGTCTAAAGAATCATTACACATCATGTCCTGCATTTGTATCCATGAAATCAGGGGTTTTTTCTATCACTCAATGCTACAGTTTAAAACAAAGAAAACCTAGCTGCTTGCATTGTGCGGTCTCATCCAAAGACTGAAAGGACACTTCTCAGCACATTCTACTGTATATCACAGCTCAGTTGCTAAAAGCCTACTTCTGAACTCGGTCAGTGTAACTGAGACTTTTGACCTAGCAACTCAAATTTCAAAAACACCAGGTGCGCAGGTTGTGGTGGCACATGTATTCGGGAGGCTGAGACAGGAGGAGCACTGCAAGTTCTGGCTAGCCTTAACTACAAATAAGTTCAATGCCAGCCTGAACTGCATAGTGAAACCCTGTCTCAAAAAGACCAAAAAAAAAAAAAAAGGGCCTGGTGGTGCATGCCTATAATCCCAGCACTTGGGAGGCTGAGGCAAGAGGACTGCTATGAGTTCAAGGCCAGCCTGGGCTACAAAGTAAGTTCAAGGCCTGGCTGAACTACATAGCAAGACCCTGCCTTTAAAAAAACCAAAACAACCCCAAAACTCAGTTGCTTCTGGCAGGATAATTTCCTTAGTTTTACAATATTACTCCTTTGGTTAAATTATTATAAATCACTTTATTTCCTTGACTTTAATATGATTTTTCTGGTTTGCACTTGGATTCTTCCACTTTGAAAATCCTTTTTTTTTTTTTTTTTTTTTTTGTACGGGGAATCAAACTCACAGCCTCACACTTGCCAGGCAGGTGCTGTGTGGCTGAGCTATATCCCCGGCCCCGGAAACCCATTTTAAAGAAACACTGGGAGGGCCAGGGGCATAGCTCAGCAGCACAGTGCCTGCCTGGCAAGCGCAAGATGTCGAGTTTGATTCCTAGTACCCAAAAAAACAAACACTAGGGTGCAGAGTTAGAGGCATCATATAATTTCATTGAGAATCTTTGGCACAGCTGACGCACTGTATGACTATTGTATCTATTAAAAAGCTGTTTGTTCAAATTTTGTCATAAAAACGTGAAAACATTTTATTCTATGTACAATAATGTACACAAATTTAAATAGGTCACCAAAGAGACCAGAAGTAATTAAAGAGGTATATTTACAGTAGCACATCACAGTAAACGGAAAACCATTCACAGATTCAACATTGATACTGTTTTTTGTGCTTGGTTACACACTGACGTGAAGTGTATTACTCCATTTTGGATGAACTCAATTTTAAACAAATACCCTCAGTGATTAGTATATGTATTTTAATCAGTGTCATCATTAAATTCCTCAGCTGCTGCACCTGTGTGCTGAATCCCTCCATTTCTTTCTCTTTGCATGTCATCGTCACAATCTGTACTGTCATTCTCATTCAATTCCCTGTCAGATTCAGCAGCATCTTCTCTTACTTCCTGTGGATTTTCGTTTTCATGAGGTGCAATAAATCCATTGTTGTTAGATATACTGGAATCATCCTTGACATCATCTTCAATGTATACTTTTTGATGGCACATTGGACAGGTGTCTTGAATGTATAGCCATTTCCGAAGACACAGTGCATGGAAATAATGATTGCATGGGGTAATACGAGCAGATGTTGTAAACTCATGATAGCAGATTGCACATACATCATCTATTTCTTGCAAGCGGCTCCCTTTTATTTCAGGAAGTGAATTGATTTTCTTAACAGCAGTTCTACGATTCATGAATGTCTTCCAGCCATTTTTTGCTTGTAGGTAGATGTTAAAATATGCATGTAGGCACATCATACAAGCCCGAATTTTACTTCCTGACTCAAACATCATAGTATAAGCCCCATTTCCAAACATTACTACTCCAAATATAAATTCAATAATATTGCCGGTTGAACGAACATAGTAGACATAATCATCAAGCTTTTCCCAGAGGACATTATAGTAGCCATCAATCATGAATAATGTATAAACAGTGAGGGAAACAATTACTTTTAAGCAGAGTTCCACACAAAAGGCAGTAACTGCAAACAACCATGTATTTAGTGCATAGTGATGCCAAAGAACATAGCTAAGTAAAACAGGAAGAATGAACAGGCAAGCTGAGACAAACAGCACAGGAAAATGTCTACGAAAAGATGAAACATGGGAGGCACTGAGAGACATTAACACAGGGTCTGTCATTCCATGGATGAAATGCAGGACTGCCGTTAACAAAAGGCACATGTTTCTACTTAGGCGAATAAGTCTCTCTTCTGGTCTTAGCCCACTTAAACCAGTCTGAAGAGCCAAAATAAAAAATAAAACAGGTGCTACAAAGCCAAGCCGCCTGTCATCTTCTTCAGTTGATCCAATAAAGGCCAATATTCCAAGCCCCAAATAATGGGCTACTGAGGAAATTACAGCACTCATGCCCAATACAGTCAGTGTAGAATCACATCCACTAATTATAAGATTGCAAATGAGGTCCCAGAAATCATCCCAAGAAATAAGGAAGGACTCAGTTTCATTTGCCATCCTTAGAATGTACATTAACACGGTAGCCTGAGCTGTAATTCTTGTTAACCAGAAGACTCGAAGTATATCTGGAAAACGAATCCTCTTCCATGTGTCCTCCATCAATAACTGTAATCCATAAATTCGATACATGTGCCTCACTAAAAGATAAACGTATCGTGTGGAATAATAAAACCACCTAAGTTTCACTGCCAAGACAAGTACTGTATTTAATACAAGAATCAAGGAAGAGGTAAAAACTAATGTCTCCCTGATATGTAATGGTAGCTCTGTGATTAAGCCTATTACAGGAACCAAAAGATCCAAAACAATTAACTGTGAATAGATGGAATGAATCTGGAGTAGCGTGATGTATCCAATTCCAAATGTTAGCTGGAGAACAATGAGTGCCATCCATAGTGAGGGCCCTTTTTGAGGAAGCAGCTCAATTCCAAAGGCCGAAGTGTTGTAGGCACCATAGAAGTCAATGTGCAAAGCAGCATAATAATTCACCAACACTGAAGTCGCAGCTAAAAGGAAGGCTGAGCTGTACATGTAAAACTTGAAAAGTGATCGCTGTGACAAGATCAGAACAATACTGGATGCAAATATACCTAAAAAACAAAAATAGAAAGGTCATTTAAATGAAGTATTTTCAGCATGTTTTACACTAATACTTAAATCTTCTGACTTTAATTATGAATATTTTCAATGTTATGAACATTAAGTCTCAGAAAAATTTAGGCTTAAAGGACAGTAAGGTTTTGTAAAGTCAGATCTCAAAAGGCCAGAACAAACACACTAAATCAGTCTTAAAAACCTCACCATTAGCTGGGCATGGTGCTTCACACCTGTAATCCCAGCACTCTGGGAGGCTGAGGCACAACTCCAAGTTGCCAGCCTGGGCAACTCAGGTAGACCTTGTCTCAAAAAACAAAACAAAAAGAGACCCAAGTGGGGAGGGGTGTAGCCCAAGTGCAAAGGCCCTGGGTTCAATCCCCAGTGCCAGGGGCGGAAATCTCACCTTTTTTCTACTTTCCAAGACAGTTTTTTTTTTTTATTTTAAAGATGATAAAACAATAAATCCAACCAAAACAAACTAGTGTAAGAGAAACATTACAAAATCAATAACAGTTACCATAATGCCTTTTGATGTCTTCAAAATAGCTGCAAATAACTTCAGACATAGTAAAAATCAAACAGAACAGAATAAAAACAATAAAAATGAAACAATAAATGCAATAAAGAACTTCAAAACAAGCCAATAGTAAATCCAAAATTGCTACCATAATATATCTTGATCTCTTTGAAGTAGCTGCTCCTGCCATTGAATTTGATATAATCAAACAAAACAAAAGGAGAGTAAGACCCAATCCAACAAAACTGTGGAAATGATATAGGACTTCCAAAACAAGACCATAGGGAATCAACAATGGCCGCAACCCTCAGAAGGAGATCCCCCCTGGATGTCACACTGTGTACTACTATCCTCTGAACCTGTGATCAGACCACTGGCCCCAGACCTGCAATGTTAGTGAAACAACAACTGCATTTCTCCTCCACACCCATCATCACAGCCTGTTTCTCCAGATAAGCCAGCTGCTTATGGCGGGGTGGGAGGGTAGATACTGGTACTTCTTGTTTGCCAGCCCATATGCTAGAAAGGACTGGGGTCTGTCTGTTCCAGTCCAGCAGCAGCCTGCACATGGCACTGTTTCCCAGACTGGGCTTGCTTGTTGGTGTGGCCTTGTTCTCTCTATCCCCAATCTGTCTCCAACACAATTCTGTAACAAAATTACTAAATTATCTTCAGGACAAATTTATAGTGATATATACCTTTAGATAAGTTTTAAAACTCAAAAGTACATGGCCTTTATAACTTCATAATCATTTTAAAAAATTTGGGCTGGGATGTAGCTCACTGAGACAACACTTATCTAGCCCATTTGAGATCCTGTGCTTGATGCCCAGCATTAGAAAAAAAATTCCACCAAAACATTAAAAATAACCAAGTGGAAAACAAACAATATTAAGTCTTACAATTCTTTTTTTTAAAGTGTTCTCTTGGAAATCAAGTAATTTTACACTTCCATGTAATTCCTCCTTTTGTTCCAAGTGTAAACTCATGCCAGCTCTTCTTCCTGCTCCTTAAATTTCAGCATTCTCCAAACGTCCAGGTTCAGTTTTTCCTTCTCTCTGTTTTTATCTTCTGAAATCAGAAATGCCTTCCAAGTTCCCTTTTCCCTGTATATTGCTGAATTAATTTCTTCAACTCTTTTTTCTTCCTCAGCTTATAAAAGTGACATTCAGAAAACCACAAGCGGTTAAAAAGGGATAAAATAAATTCCCTCCACCCTTTTCCCTATGTACCCACAGTCAACAGTATGATGATGTGCATCTGGACATGTAGAGAGCGGTAAAGCTTCACAGCTGCCACCCCACCCCTCTCGCCTGTGGGCATCCGGTACGTCAGCCTACATTTCCCAGGATCCTCTCCAGCCTAACCCGGAAATGACACTTCCCACAGGATGACAGCTTCCGCCCCCCCTTCTATAAATGCTATATACGCGCCTTTAAATAAAGAGACTCGATCGGAATTGTTCGTCCTGTCTCGGTTTCTCTCTCCTCCTGTCCTTGTTTCATTCCCATTCCCCCTCCAGGTACTACCCTGCGGACTGTGGCTTGCGGGCGAGCTACATGGACACATCTTTCTTTGTGTACTGACAGAAAACAAAAATTTAAAGTGAGATTACAATAAACTTATCAAAGGTTTCAACTATAAAATGACATCCAAATACCTCGTTCTACTCCTCATTGGTACAGCACATTACAACTGCAAGAATAAAAAACTGCAAGAGTAAAAAAGCCTAACTTGCCTTAAAACACAGCCAGCTTTTTGTTGTGATTTCATTTGAAGTACCATAATCATTGTCCTAATGATGCTCTAGGGTCCATGCTGTCAAAGTGCCAATTAGTTGCCAAATTCTAACATCTTTATCTCCCTTTTCTCTGTGACACCAACCAAAAGCACCTAAAAATCACCAGTGCTTTTCTTCATTTCTCTGCTCAAATTATGTTCTTCAGTGGCTCTAAAGTTACTAACAACTAAAGTTTATATTCCTTATCTTGGCATTCAAGACCTAATTTAAAGTAATAATTCTTCCCAACACAAACCCTGACACCCCAATGTGCAAGATTTCTGTTTCCTAAACACATTTTTTTCTCTACCACAATTACATCTTTACAGTCTTCTCTGCTTAAAATAATGGCGCCACCAAGTTTTCCAACCCTATTATGCTCTACATATGAAATGTCTCTCAAAGACTCCACTATTGAGAGCGTGATCTGCAGTGCAGCAATGTTCAGAGGTAGCCTAGGAAAGTGACTGATTATGAAGGCTCTAACTTTCACTGGATTAATCCACTTATGAGATTATAATCTGATGGTATTATTAAGAGGTAACAGAGACACAGAAGGTGGAACCTAGTTGAGGGCAGGTCAGGAGAGCTACATCTGGTCCTCAGCTCTTTCGTCTGTGCTTCCTGGTTGTCATATTATGAGCAGCTTTGCCCAACCACACCCTTCCATCATGATGGAGCCAGCTGACCATGAACTAAATTCTCTGAAACCATGAAAGCCAAAACCTTAAATTGTCTTTCACAGTGATGAAAAGATGACTGAACCATCCTGACTGTTCAAATCCTACCTATTCTAGGGCTCTGTTTTAAGGGACAAAGTGGTAAGGGCTTGGCCTAGAGACCCACTTTGACAGGGACTCCCTTCAGCATATCTACAAAAGTTCATGAAACATCTAACATTGATAGAATAGCTGGTGTTATAGTTTGTAGTTATCTGTGTAGGTATTATTTACCGTATTAACAAGGTATTACTGGTAGCTAGGAAGATTCCTATAATATACATTAGTGGACCCCACAATACTCTACAAAATAAGTACTCACTGGAGAAATAAAAGTTTTATATCTGAATCATGTTTTTAAAGGTTATCACAAAATATAACCTGCTTGAAAAATGAAAGCTATGAAACGGAAGAGAAAGCTGAGAAACCACGGCAAAGCACACAAAAAAGTGACGAACCCCAAATTAAATACCCATCTAGCCATTTTACTTCACCACGTAATCAAGAAAGATGCTACATATGATAGTGGAAGCATTTCACAACCTGTTGCATGTAAAAGCAAGGGCTGGTTCCTTTAAGTGATGACTCTGACCACAGGCAAACTTTATCCTATGCCTAAGTGTCAGGTGATTATGAACGGAACATTTTGAACTAAAGGATGCCTAAACCTTTCAGTAAGAGCCATCTGCTTCTTCCACCCAAGGAGGCCATTAGTAATCTTCCAGAGAGTTGAGAGCTTGATCCTTTTTAACAGAAACTGAGTTTTCTGAGAATTAAAATCATTTTCCATGCAAGATTACAATAATTCAGTATACTATATGCCATATGTGATCTTTCTTTACATGGGAAAACAAATGTACTGTATTTTTTTAGAAAAGACTTCAGTAATCTTCAGTTCTATTTTATGCCACTGAAAGTCAAACAGGAACTAAAATAATTTTTGCCACCTTGTTATTCACAAAGTGGTAAATTACTCTTCGCTACTATTCAAGAGCTTTGCTCTAATTTTTTTTTTTTTTTTTTTTTTGGTCTCAGTAATTGAACTCAGGACCTTGCACTTGGTAAGGCAGGCACTTGTGCTGCTAAGCTATTATTCCCAGCTGCTCTAATTTTATAACCAGTCCTGTTTATTTGAGTAACTTTCCTCCCTGAAGTTTATTTTTACATACAAATAAAGGAATGACTTAGGTATTTGAAATACCTCTGGTTAAAAAGTGCCATTCTGAGCCAGGTGGGACGGCACACTACTGTGATTCCAGCACAGACTCTGGAGGCTAAGATGGGAGGATTGCTGAGAGTTTGAGCCCAGCCTGGGCTACACAGGCAGTTCAAAGACAGCTTAAACAAACAAAAACAAAAACCCACCATTTTGCGTTATGCAAAAGGACCAAAGGAAAAAAGGGAAAAGGATACGATAAGTAACAGCTTACGACTTCAAAGTGTAGATGGGTCCTACGAAGTGATAATTGAAGTGATAATCAGACACTAGTTTTTCCTGATTAAAATCACACTCCCAAGATACAGTAAAGAGGCAACACTTTAAGAATAGCTCATGGGACTGCATACTTGCAGTCTTGGCCACTGGGAGTCTAGAGCAAGAGGATCATGGGCTATAAAGCCAGATTCTGCCTCAAGAACAAACAAAAAAGCAAGCCACCAACTATAAAACAAAAGACACTTGTTTTAATTCCTACCAAGTTGGCTAATAAATAGGATTTCTGAATTTTTCTTTTATACTCGGGTTCCTATCTATGGAATGTGAGAAGAGTCAGCTCTCATTTTACAGAAAAAAATACCAATTCTCAAGGAATACATCACCAAGTATTTATTACTCCACCTGGTGACGTTTAGGAAGTATTGCTAATAAAGTTTCCTTGCATTTTCTCCACGATACATAAGTCTTGATATTTACCTCACGGAACTAAGGAAATACAAAAGCTGATGGTTGGTTAGCTTTACATTAGGATTTGTTTTAAGTGACCTACTTTATAAAGAGAAAATACCTTGGGACATTGGAGAATAGAATGAAACCATTACTCAGGGATTTCAGTCAAAATCCCAGTAAGTACAATGTTTAAAATTTCCTGGAGTAGAAAAAGAGGCAGGTTATCAAAATCAGTTTAGGAGCTTTAAAACTATATATACACTCAATTCATGACAGTTCAGGATCTTGTCAATTTGTATTACCACAACCAACCAACCAAGCAAAAAAAAAAAAAAAAAAAAAAAAAAAAAAAAAAAAAAAAAAAAAAAAAAAAAAAAAAAAAAAAAAAAAAAAAAAAAAAAAAAAAAAAAAAAAAACAAAAAAAAAAAAAAAAAACCACAAAAAAAAAACCGGAAAAAAAAAGGGTGAAAACAAACAAAAGCCCATCTTGCACATTACACAACCAAGTATTAACTCTTTTATGTACAAAGTCCATCTATACTCTTAACCTCTTATTAAAATTTATGACTAAAAATTAGAAGGAATTAAGACAACATTTGCAATTCTCCAGATAC
This sequence comes from Dasyprocta punctata, assembly GCA_004363535.1. Lineage (NCBI taxonomy): Eukaryota > Metazoa > Chordata > Mammalia > Rodentia > Dasyproctidae > Dasyprocta > Dasyprocta punctata. The sequence goes on from RJWM01006451.1 coordinate 37,654, forward strand.
CATAAATACCTTTAAAACAATCTAAAGCAAAATGTGGATACCTCAAGACCCAAAGAATAAAGATGGAGAAACAACTGTTTTTTCTGCCTTACTCCCAGGGGAGTACTAAGCAATAAGTTTAGGACAAAGTAAATAAAGTGTTTTGAAACCTTGTTAATCTGTTGGCATACTTGATAAAACCTTGCTATTAAAAATCTTTTATCAACCACTCATTTTAGATTAAAAAACTGGTATTCTAAGTATTTTATTCACTGAAGTTTTGCTTTGAAACTGAAATTAAATAACAAGTATTTTTTTATTAAACATATGTGAACATGAATTTTTTAAAAAAGCCAAATCCTTTATACATACATGGTCTTTGCCCACATTCCTAACATATAACAGGATTCCTAAAATCCCAGAACCAGGAGTGAGACAAGACTGTTCTGTATGCTAATAAGATGACTGATGGCTGGGGGTCTTCAAGAGTCTCAGGATAAGGACTGGCTGCCATGGGGACCAATCAAATGTTTCTAGGTCTGGAACTTCCAGTACCAATTCCACACCCTGTCTCTGAGGAAGGAAGAGGGACTGAAGATTGGGCTGTTGAATCAGTGGTCAGTGAGCTAACCAAGCATGCCTGTGCAATGAAGCTTCTTCTAAATGCAGAGACAACCAAGTCTTGAGGGCTCTCAGATAGTTCCTGGAAGGTGGCAAGTTTACACAGCCCATGGAAGTGCCACACTCCTCCCCTTCTTCACTCTGTCCTAAGTATCTCTTCTATCCGGTGTTCATCTGTGTCCTTTGTAATACAGCCTTTCTAATAAATGGCCAAATGTAAGCAGAAGTTTCCCTGAGTTCTGCGACTACTACAGCAAATTAAATGAACTCAAATATGGGCTGTATGAACTCCAATTTACAGGTCAGAAGCACAGGTATCTGAAGTGAGGCAGTCTTGTGAGACTGAGCCTGCAGTCTGTGAGCTCAGCATTCGTAGTGTCAGCACTGAGCTGAAGGAAAGGGCAACTAAAAATCTGCCGCAGAATTGGTTGTTGGTGGGGAGAAATCCCCACACACATTTTGATGACTAGAAGTGAAGCATTCTGGGTTGACTCTGTGAGAATAGGAAATACACCTTCATCTTTTTTTTCTAGCATTATATCCTAGTACCAAAAAAGAACCATTTTAAGTTTCTTGTACATCCTGACAAATTATTAAATACACAGTCATACAGAAAAACAACACTTTTTAGCTCCTTGATGCTTCACCCTCTAAGAGGTTTTAGAATTTAATACCAATTTATCAATATTTTCTACATTGGCTTTTATATATTTCTAAGGAATTTCCTCATTACTCTAAGATTGAAGGAAAAGATATTCCATATCTTCTAAAAATTTAAAGTTTTATGTTTCACATTTAGATACTGGTTCACTTAGTAACTTTTTATACAGGTATGAGGTAGAGATTCAGTATAATTTTTCTATACACTGCAAAGAAGTAAATGACCATCAATTAAACGCTCCATGTACTTCAATTCTACTTCTAAAACGAATCAAGTTTCTATACATTCACTGGTGGTCTACTTTTGGGCTATGCATTTTGTACTACTGGTGTATGTGTCTATCTCAGGGTTTCTCAACCAGAATTGTTTTTTTTTTTTGTTTTTTTTTTTTTTTTTGCAAACACAACCTCCCCCCTTCATACACACACATTTGGGGACGTTTGGCAACATCTAGAGACAGTTTTGGCTGTCACAACTGGGTGTGTGCAGGGCAGGGTGGGAGTATTTGCTAACTGGCATCTTGTGGATAAGAGGACAAGGATGCTCAAATCCTACAGCACCTCCACCCCCAAGGCATATCTCTCTTAAAATGTCAATAGCACCCCAGTGTACCCCTTTGCTGCTGTTAATGTCTGCTTCATTTTGCTTTCTCATTTCATAGACTGATTTCTCAGATCATTCCATATCACCAAAAATAATTACCTCATTCTTTTCAAGAACTTTACTGTACACAGCTCAACATAATACAATAAACAAACTTCTAATACACAATTATATTAGGTTTGAAGTTTCTTTTTATTATTTCCAATAATGCAATAATGAATACCCTTGTTCACAGTTTTTGGACAACTATAATCTCTAGGCCAAGTCCCTAGAACTGAAATTGTGAGTCAAAAGGTATATAGTAAACATCAGATGATACAGCCATATGCTTTTAATACAGAAGTCAAGGCCTACCAAAATTGTATCCATTTACCTCCTTCGAATAGGTAAATACCTTTGCCAAAGTACTATTTACAACACTCTGAACGCTAAAAAGAAAAATTCTGTTTTGACTGCTTTTCTTTATAAACGAAGCTGAGAACTTTTCTTTTACTTTTCAGCCATTTCCATTTTGTTTGTGAAACACAAGGCCCATGTTTTTGTTTTTGTCTTACAGACAGAATGAAACTTTCATGAGGACTATACTCACATGTTAAGCAAATATCTTCCCTTCAGACTGTCATTTTTACAGATATTTTAAAAGTTTTGTCATAAAGTTTTTCATTTTCATCTACTCAATCTATCAGATATTCCCCCTTGTAATTTCTGATTTTTAGGTGTAGACAATCATGACCACATCAGTGAACACATCCCAAGAAGTAACTTTATGTTTTTAAACAGTCATGTTTTTATTTGAAGTTCCAAAATGAGATGCTTTACTTTCTGACCTGTTGAAATCTTAAATTAGTGTGACTCCACATTACAGTCGTTGTACCTTTTTATAGGCAGAGGGAAATAAACACTTCAAACACTACATATAAAACTGGTAATCCCTGAAAAAGGTGAGGTCAACAAGTACTGAAATTTATACATAGCAGTGGTGAGAAGTCTACTACAACACAAACAAGGCAGAACAATTAATTTCAATTACCCACTGGATCCTTTCCACACCTACCTGTCATTTTTAATAACTATTTGATTTTACTTGGAGTAAAATTTTAGCTTCAAACCATTTTTTTCAGTCTTATTTTACAAACATGATAAATTAGCATAATTATACTGACCGGATATAAGGAACAGTGAGATGAGATTTGGAAAATACTTTTGTTTCACAAATTCTGATGAGAGACTATTTTTGGATCAAAATTTTCCAATAAACTTTATGCGGATGCCCTCACAAAAATGAAATATCTGTAACAAAGTATCGTGTTAACTGAAGCATTAAAGTATTTTTGAAAAGCTGTCAAGCTTACAGCCAAGCTTAAATAGCCCAAGTGGTATTTTAAGAGTTTATATCTTAACTCGTTTAGTAGCCTAACCTAAGTCCTATGACAGAGATAACATCATTGTCCATCTTTATAAAGGTGAAGATCACAAAACCAAGACAGAGCAGTTAAGTAAATTATCTGAGGTCAAGCAATTCTTTAACTTGCCAAATACAAAACTTCCACAACTTATTACGAAAAATAATAAGCATGGAGAGTACAGGGAAAAGAATACTCTGTTCAATGTTCTTAAACTAGAAATGATTTAATTAAGGAACACATTCTTTACCTTAAAGCTTCCACCTTAAGACCCAACAAAGTACAATACTACAATCCATGAAAACATCAGGGCCCCAAAAAGCTCTCAGAGAATCTGCAATTATGCCATAAGAACTTTTAAGGCAGTGGCTACACTATTTCTGTAATGAATATGCAGAATCCTCTCAAATACAACCCCATTTTTGCCAACAAATAATGGTGGTAGTATACTTTCACAGGGGCAAGCAGGAATGGCTGGAATTAAGTAACCAGTAGGTTACTGACTGAGAGGTCCTGTGTTACAAAATAACTAAAAACACATCTTTTAAAATCAACACGTGACCATTACTACACTTTCTATATCTGGATTTCAACATACTGAGTAGGAAAGTAAGCCACATTTCATGTCGAAGATGTCTAAACTCAGGCTCTGGCAACCACTTAAACACAGTACCAAAAGCAAAACAACCCTGTAACCCTCAGATCCCTCATTTGTGAAATGAGAGGAATACCACCAACTTTTGAGGGCTAGATAACATCAACGAAAACAGTCTGCAAAAGTAAATTTAAAAATTGTTATTTATTTCTAAGAACAAAATTCAGCCGTAAGTCACCCCTTTTTCACAGGAATCAAGCAACAGATGGCTGATTAAGTCTGAAAGGTTTGGTAAGGATCTCACTATCAGCCCGCCTTCCTCAACAACTCAAAAGCGTGAGCCCACTGAAGAGTAATCACAAGAATCACCTCATCAACAAAATTTGCCAACTTGTAATTACTGGGGAAAAAGAAAACCCTTTTATATATAAATGTTTCTCGTTTCTAGTGATGTAAGTGAAGACGGGAGGTGGGGAGTGAAATACAAAATGCTTTTAAAACTCTACCCATATGCTACATGGACAAAGATTTTGAGAAGTCTTCTGAAACTGTCTCACCACTTTCGGGACAGGTTTTCATAATCATTTCCAATACCTTCTCGTTTATTCATGGAAATTTTTAGGCCTCCTTATAAGTACAGCCTTCTTCTTGAGGATTTTTGGTAATGGTTTCAAGGTCTGACATTCAAAACCCAATCTGTCTCGTCTGCATGTCATTTACTGCAGACACTCCAGAACCCCGTGGACCCGCGGACGCAGAAGGAACCACTTACGAACACTCAAGAGTTCTGAAGTGGGGGAAACTGAGGCTCAAGGATTGGCACAAGTCCAAGGTCACACAGGGCAATACCGGGACACAGCTGCGGCTTCTGTAGGGCTGTCGCTTAGGACGCGTCCTCCAGAGAAACAGCAGGCAGCCGCCGCTCACGAAGACGCGCGGCCGCCTCTCGGAGCCGCCCCGCACCGGGGTGAGAAGCTCCGCCATCCCCTCCGAGGCCCGTCGCCCGTTCCCTCCCCCGGGCCCGACACGCAGACACGCAGGCGCGCGCCCGTCCGCCCCGGCCGCGTCCCGGCCCGCCGGCCGCCGCCTCTTACCGAGGAGCCGCAGGAAGATCTGGAGCAGGACGCCGAGCCGACTCTGGCTGGAATCGTAGTAGGAGTTGAAGATGGCGTCGATGATGTAGAGGCAGGGCACCCGGAGCGCCACTTCGAGCGCCGCCCAGACCTGCTGACGGGCCATCCGCACCTGCTGCTGCGGGCCCCGCCGCCGCCGCGAGCGCTGCCACACCGGGGCTGGGCGGGCCGCGGGGCCGGGCCGGGCCGGGCCGGGCCGCGGGCGGGGGAGGCGGGCGGCTCCGCCCCGTGCTCCTCTCCGGCGCTCTCGCGGCCCGCCCCGCCGCCGCTCGCGTCTCTCGAGCTGGAGCCGGCGGCGGCGGCGGCGGAGCGGCGGCGGCTCCTCGGGAGGCTCCGGGGTCGGTGTTTCCGGCCGGCTATGGTCTGACTCCTCCTCCCTCCACCGCCTCCCCCGCCCGCGGAGCCACCATCTTGACCCCGCCCGCCACGGCCGTTGCTGCTGTTGCGAAGCGCGGCGGCTGCGCCTGCGCTCACGCGAGAACGCGGCGCCCGCGCCGCTGCTTGCGTCATAATCCGGGCTGCGCTTGACGTCACCGCGCACGGCCGACGTCTCCAGGCGTTGCCATGGTTCTCGCCCGCCTTCTTCGCTTTCTGCTAGGCCGGCGGTCTCTCGGTGGGGCAGTTCTGTGGCGGCCGCGCCCTCTGGCTCAGTGCTGGCGTCTGCCTAGCGCGGGACTCCCTGCTGCCCGGAGGGAGATTATGGGTTGTTTAATTAGAACCCATTATGTGTCCCCCTAAACGTCCTGCGTGCTACTGAGGAGGACGAGAGCCAAAGGGCGCTGTAAACCGTACCTAACCCATCCCACCTGGAAGCCAGGCTGAGAAAAGTTTCGAAAAAATACCTGCGAGGCCTTTTGGGGACCTCACGGGGGCGGGGGGCATCGCCTAGTGGGATTGTGAGGCTCTGCCGCACGTGGCCCTGGGCTGAGTGTGGTAAGCGCTGCTGAAAAGCATCCTTCTCTTCGCACATCTCCCGTCCTGCCTATTCGGATAGAACTGAGGACATTCATCGCCACATTTTATTAATGGCTAAGGGCAAGAACCCAAACCTGTCTTTTGATTTTTTTGTCACTTTTGAGGTAAGCACACTTTAACAGTCCCTTCTGGGCAGGTGAGGCCACTCCTTTCGCATGCTTTCAATGCCCATCCATGGCACTTAGGAAGTCTGGCTGACCTTAACTTTCCGTTCTCACCAGCAAATGAGGATGTAAATTAGGTCAGAGACTGCACTATATTCCTAGCTAGTTTAAGGGAGATAAAATAGGAAACAAGACACCTGACTGCCTTGGATTTCTAATTCGAAGAGCATTCTGCAACCTAGTGTGTATCGGGGCTTTGTGTGAGTGGTTATCCTGTACCAGGGTCCACCCAGAAGGAAGAATGTTAGTAAAATTATTAACTACAAAACTCATTTCTTCGGGTGAAAAGGTAGAACCTCCACCCAACATCCTTACTGCAGCCTCATGTTTTTAATTTTGCCACTTGTGACCCCTCATCTATCGACTTTTGTGTATACTTAGGACTGTACACCGGGTTTTACCTTTTATTTGAATCTTCACGTCAGCTTTATTTTATTTTAGTTTTCTCAAAAGAAAACAGGTTTAAATAAGTTGCAGGATCAAAAAGGTAGTAGGTTAAGCGGTGAACCTCTGTTATATCCAAGATAATAAGAGTCAAAATCAGAATTTGAACCCGAGGCTATCCGAAGTTCGAATCAAATCTTTGATTTTATTATCTTTTCACCCACCTCCAAAGCTGCAACCAGATCGTACTCATTCTGTCTTCATAGTCTTTTGTACCATTTACTTTAAAACTAGTTCACTTTTTTCCTAACTCTAGATCCTACTGTAACTTGCCTGGTTTATTGCAGGATCCTCATAATGGTTGCCACCTTTTTTAATCCAATCTGTACCACTGCTAAGTTAATTTTCCTAAAGATATCTAGGGAATAACCTTGTGGTTAGCACGAAATTCTCAAAGCAAAGCAAATTTGGTAAGATGAGAGAATTATGAAGCCTTATATAGTGAACTTCAGAGATGTAAATTAGCCCATCTTTCATTCTGTCCTGAGTGCAACTGAAAGCAAAAAGAATGAAACCATTATGAAGGAAAGGGTCTATAAAGACTAATCTAAAATAAGAATGTGGAAGACCAGAGGTGTGTACCGTTGGATTATTAAGATCATGCAAAATTGAGAAGAAAATAGTTCATGGGCTTTCCTCTAATTTTTATTTTAAAAGCTAAGCATAATAAGTATTAAATTTAATGTTTTTATGAATATTAAAAGCCTTTTTTTTTTTTTGAGACAGGGTCTCACTGTGTAGTCCAGGCTGACCTCAAACTTGCAATCCTCTGTTGGCCTCCTGAATGCTGGGATCAGAGGTGTGCACCATCATGCCTGGCAAAGAATACTTTTGAAAATGAACAAATGCTTCAGACCCTATTAGTGTTTTGTTTCTAGTGTTAATTTGATGCACATATTAGTATAGGAACTTCCATGTGTTTGCTAAAATAGTTGGAATGATAGAAAATTAGGGTGGCATCTGGGAAAAGATAACATGCAAATTCATGAAGCCTTCTTTTTAAAAAACAAAACTTTATTTATTTATTTATTTTTATTTTGGAGACAGGATCTTGCAATGTAGCTCAGCCTGGCCTTGAACTTATCACATATCCTAGGCTGTCCTCAAGCTCACGGCAATCCTCCTTTCTCAGCCTCCTGAATGCTGAGATTACAGACCAGTGCCACTATAGCCAGCAAAAAAAAAAAAAAAAGAATCCAGATTAAGTTACATCTAGGCCAAGAACTTTCAGAGGATAGCATAATCATTCTTATTTTTCTTAAAACTTTAAGGGCTAGGGATTTAGCTCAGCAGCTCAAGCACTCGCCTGATAATTGTGAGGTTGTGAGTTCAATTCCCGGTACCAAAAAAAGAAGAACTTTGAGCATGTCTCTAAATGATAGGTTTTGTGTTACCCAATAAAGGTTTTAAAAACATTCTGGCACATACTTTAAAATACTGCCTTAAAATTAAATTCATATTGATGAGGTAATTTGTAGGATAGCAGAGAATGTTTAAAATAATTGTAGACTTTCAGAGAAATAGCTGCAATCTACTGCATCTGAGCTTTGCTTGTTTTCTGTTTTGATTTGAATGTTGTACAACTCCAGTATATGTTTATCTTGAATCAAACTGTTTAAGAACAGTTCACACAAACTATAGACATAGAAAACCTGTGTTCAAAAATAACAATCTGTTCACTTGGCTTTAATGGTTTTAAAAGCCTGTTGGTAGCTTTAAAAAAAAAAAAGCTTTTAGATGATATGTAAAACTTAGTTTGAATTTTCTGTGGACATTTATTGGTGAAGTCTTTGTTTCACACAGCAAAAACTGATTCTTGGCTACCTTAAGCCAGAAGGGAACTTACTAGAGGGTTATTTTCATTATTACTCAAGATTTTTTTTAAGTCTTGGGAAAAACCTTCTAGTTGATTAAGCTTATCAAACCATGTGTGTTTCTTTAGTGGGAATGAGCAATGGAAAACAAGCCCTTGGACTTCCCTGACCAAACATACACACTTTCACTAATGAATTATATGTTTCTTTTAGAGGGCAGATGAGGGTACTGATAACCAAACTAAATGCTATAATTTATCTCCAGTCTTGAGAACTACTTAAAAAATTCTCTCCTAAATTATGTTTTTTCTCTTCTCCTTGAATTAAAATTCAGAAATGCCCATCAGAATGTAGGTATTTAAATTCTGGTTTTGTAAAGCCAACCAAATGGAATCTGTTGTTAGTTAACAAAGTAAACAAGAGAATATAGTGGTATTTGAGTATACATTGGCTGACCTTTGTTCACTAGTTTAACAGACATTACCGAGCACATTCTATGTGTTTCACAGTATGCCAGCCCACTTCTGCCCCTAGGCAAAGAACTTGATCTGGCCAATATTGAGTATGCTGGTCTTGGGAAAAGAAAACAAAAAAAGTTAATATTGCCAAATGAGGTACAAAGTACATGCATTATATTGAGAAGAAACTATCTAGTTCGTTTCTCAAACTTGTCCAAGGACCTGAAACTAGTTAATAAAAGCAGAGCCAGAGTTGTAACTTGTATTTTCCTGGTTCTAGGTCTGAAGATCTGATCTTCTGCAAGTAATTTCTTGTGCTTTTTACAAAAACTAAAACACTGTATTTTAAGTACCTAGTAAGGCACAAGTATGCCATGAACAGTTATTAGGCAAAATGCTCATTAAAACTTGTTACTGTGCACAACAGTACAATAACACTGTGTAGTTCAGGAATACTGTGAAGATACTACTGGTTTGGGTTATTATGTGAAGTAATCAGTCAGATTTAATGTATATTAAATATAAATAAAAAAATTTAAGTAATTTATGGAAGCGATCAAGCATAATCTCAGGACTGTGAGAAAGAGTACAGGTAACAGTAGGTTCAAAATACCTGTCAAGAGTTCGATCCCCAGTACAAAAAAAAAAAAAAAAAAAAAAAGTCAAGGCATGCAGCCCAAAGAAGATAGCTGTATAGTCAGGTATTGCTTAATAACAGGATACATTTTGAGAAACAGACTATATAGGTGACTTCATCTTTGTGTGAACATTATTGAGTGTATGACATGTCACTAGATGATATAATCTTATTGGACCACAGCTGCTGTGTTGTTGACTAGAATGTTTTATGTAGTACATGACTGTAGTACTCCACTGACAGATGACAAGTATTGAACCCTTCACTCTAGTTGAGCTCCTGTGGTGTAGGCTTCTGATAATCACTTCTCATTTTACAGCTATACTCAAATGAGTAGAATACAAGCTTCAGTGTAAATAATTCAATATTATAAAGATGTCAACCTATAGATTCAATATAACTGCTTCCAAAACTTCCTTTTGGGAGGTTCCTTTTTCTAAAACACAGCAAATTGATTTTTAAAATTCATAAGAAAATGGAAAGAGTCAGTAAGCAAAATCAAAGGATTTATATTAGATACTAGGGTCTATTGTTAACTGTAGTAATGAAGACAAGATAGTATTCATGTACTGATGGAAAAACTGGTCAATAGAACACAATAATCTAGGACAGTGATGGTGAACCTTTTAGAGACCTAGTGCCCAAACTGCAACCCATAACCCACTTACTTATCACAAAGTGCCAACACTACAATTAAACCTGAATACTGAGGTTTTAGTTTAGGAAAAATCCAACTTATATGTTAACATCTTTTGTCTTAGAAGAAAAACACAGTAATATGCGTATCATAGGTTCACCACTACTGGTCTTGAAAAAGCCCCACATATATATAGGTGTCTGATTCATGATAAAAGTGAGACTGCTGGGAAGTGGGAAAGGATTTTTAAAAAAAACCAACTACACGATGGGACTCCAGTTGTCTCCCAGAGTAAAGTGTGTCACCAAATGATGAAATACTCCGGGGGCATTCTCCCTAGTTAGGAACATGGCATGACTATTTATCATTGTGTTAGAGGTGGGATGGGAGTAAGGAAAGTTAAAATGCTTCCCTTTTTGTCAAGATTTAGTTTTTCTTGAGTAAACACTTCTTGGGTTGTTGAGAGTTTTAGTTTCTAGAGTTCTTTAAAAGTTTGACAATTTTTGATGCTTTCCCTTTTTATGGAAGCAGTCCTTCCTCTGCCATTTTGGAAGTAATCCATTTTACTGTCGATGTTGGGTGAAGAAGTATCAAGACACCTATAGTGGATGCCTTGTGTGTCAAACATTCTTTTCTACCCACATGTAATAATACCCTATTTTCTCCTAATCAGATTCAGTTACCACAGCCAAAGTGAAACTCTTCCATGCCTCTGGTTCTTTTTGGCACAAGGAAATTGAATTGATTGGGAAAGTTCAGGAGGCATATTAATTGGGGTTCACTAGAGAAACATACTTAATAGAAAATATATGTATGGTTATACTAAGAATTTACTAGATAGGCTTACAGTATTGGAGGTAGAAGAGCACCAGTGGCCATCTGCCATTTCACAGGTGGAAGAATGCAGAATGACTGCCTGAATGCTGAAGGGCTGGAGAATCCAGTCAAAGGTGAGAGGCCTGGGGGCTCACTGTAATCCTATATGAGTCTGGGTCAGAAAGCAGAAGCATCTGAGCTGGAAGACTGAAGCCTGAAAGAGCTGGAGACAAATGTCCAAAGGCAGTTGCAAAGACCAGCGCTCCTCTAAAGAAAAATGGGCAGACTTCCTCCTCCTTTCCCTCTTTATTCAGGCCAGGCTGTGAGCCTGTTGGTTGGTGCCATCCACATCTGGGGTGGGTCTTCCTGCCTGGATTTGCAGCCCATATATCAGTATCCACAGACACACCCAGAGCTTGACTAATCTGCAAGGTGGTTCTTAAATTGACATATCACAATTAACCATCACAGCAGGTTATTGTTTAAAGGGTCTATTATTGTGTCTCTTGATGAGTTTTTCTCTTGAGAATTAGGGCCACAAAACACATAAAACCGTGAATTGAGAAGTGTAAAATCCTGGGCCAGGGATATAGCTCGGTGGCACAGCACCTGCCTGGCAAGTGTGAGGTCGTGAGTTCAATTTCTGGTACCAAAAAACCAAGTACAAATTCCCCACATGGGTTTTTAGGAGTGAGAGTAAGTGGGTACGTTAATTTTTGATTGGTGTTATAAATTAATACAAACTTTGTGGTTTCAAAAAGCATTTATTACAGTTTCAGAACCCAAAAAATCTAGTAAAGTTTGCATTTCTTCTGGAGACTTGAGGGGGAAATCCATTTCCTTGCCTTTTTCAGTTTCTAGAGGTCACCTACATTCCTGGTTTGGTGGCCTTCACATCACTTCAACCTTCTGCTTAAATCATCACATCTACAAAGCGAACCTCTCTTGTAGGGAAATTTGTAATGGAGGATAATCTTCCCATCTTGAGATCATTAATCCTACCTGCAGAGTCCCATTTGCCATGTCAACTACATATTCATAGGTTCTAAGTATTAGAATGTAGACATGGAGGTATCAGTTAGTCTACTATAGTATAAATTCTACTCTTTCATTCTCCAATGCATATTCTGTCTGTGTGTGACCCAGAAGTATATAATGGTGTTAATTTAGAATGTGTACTGCATTGTGGTGGATGGCGTTCCATATTCTTAAACTACTCTCTCCAAGTTTTTGCTTCAGATAATTTCCATTCCACCAGGCCAACATTTTCTAGTCATGGGTAATATGTGATGGGATGAGTGGATTCACAGATACAACTTCTTTGCTGTAATGTGGGTCCCTAGGTCAAAGGCATTATTATCTAGGACATATACTGATGGGTTACATACCCATAAACCTGTGGATAGTACTGCTGGCCAATATCTCATAGGTAAGAAGGTAAACTCATATGTGGAGATGGGGAGTGTCTAGCCAAGGTGAATCACTGCCTTTCCAGGATAGAAGACAGTCAGTGTAATCAGCCTGATTTCCTTGAGGGGCAGTGGTACTGAATCAGGGCTCAGGGCTGAACATTTAACATTTACTTGGTGAGTGGAAGCTATGCTTTGACCTGTTATGAATTTGTACCCCTGGAAAATGACTTTGTTCATGGACCTACTGTGCTTTTACTGATGTTTGCAGCTGCTGAAATTGGCTGAGTCTTTTGTTCTACGTGGTCATTAAGTACCTCTGACATGGTGGGTTGACTTTGGTAGGCACTGTTACTCACTAGAGATGTTTACTCGTGTGCCCTGTCCCACAGTATTCTCTACTGGTGCTTCTCCAGGCTTCCTATCCTTGATCTCAGACTTCTGGTCAACTAATCAGTTTACCAACTTCTATGAAAATACATTCATTCTTCAGACTGTTTCTCTTTCCAGTCAATGATTAGGATTATTGCTCTGCATTCTGTCTTTTAGGAGGGTTCCCCACTGCTGTCATTTAAAGGCCACTACTGAGCGGTGCTGTAGGACAGGAGCAGGCCATTTTTGAATTCATAGTCCAAAAAAATGTAGTGGAGCTAGCTCAAGCTTTTTGTCCTCTATCAGAGATAGAGTCCACCAAGGAGACATACTTGTGAGCTAAGGGAGGGATAATGGTAAAAAGTTAACAGATAAGAGACCTGGTTCACTGGCCAGTGCCATTTGTTCATCTGCACCCTGCTTGGCATCAGTTCCAGATGACGTGGATTGACTTGTTGGCTCATCAGAGGAAACTGGCTACATGGTCACTTGGCATCTCGTGAGACACTCAGTTCCCATCAAGGCCCATTATGCACAGAGCTGGTGTTTTGGATGTGTGGCTCTCTTCTGCAGATGGTCTGAGCACTAAGGGCCTAACCTTGTGATTCTACCATTGGAGCTTGCTATTAACTCTATGGCTGCTCTGGTACCAGCTTTCTCATTGCTGGGACAAATACCCAACAGCCACAACTTAGAGTAGAGGTTTCTTTGGCTCATGGGTGCAGAGGATTCTGTCTATGATGGCCTGCTGTGAGGCAGTAACATGGCAGAGCGGAGCAGCTTGGTTCATGGTGGCTGGAAAGCAGAGCACAGAACAGGGCCTGAGAGGATAGAGACCCTCAGGCCACACCTCCATGACCCACTCACACACACCCAGAATTGCCCTTTGCAATCCACTAGGCAGCTCCTAAGCCAATCAAGTTGACAATTCCGCTTACCGGTCTACACAGGCCTTTCCTACTGCATGTACTAGGCTACCGTGGAATCTCCTGGACAGAGCGGGCCCTACACTAGGACTGATCACACTATGGCCAGGGACCCTTGGCGTGCTCTGGAACCCACTCAACACTGCTCATTTTCAGTGACCCTAGTTTGAGTGAGAGTGGTAACTCTGGATTCTGAATTATCACTGTGAGGGCTGGCCGCGAGGGTCCTGGCTGCTTGGGGGCAGGGATGGGGTCAGTCCCCTGCCCCTCCCTGGGCAGGAGAGGTGTGCGCTGAGCCGATGCACTGATGCACCGCCAGCTGCACGTCCTGGGCCCAAGCTCCCCGCTGCTGACCCGGCCGTTGCTTCTGTGCGTTCCTCGCCGTGTTAGTCCTCGGTGGTCCCGGTGCCTACAAGGGCACCCAGTGCGCCCACATGGGGAGAAACCTGGCTACACACATTTCTGTAGGAGAACCTCGCGGCGAGAGGAAGAACCCAGAGTCGCAGGATGGTGGACTCACTGAAAGTACCCTGAAGAAGGAAAGAGTGAGCCAGCTGAGATAACTATCAGGTTATTAAAGAGGGAAATGGATCAAACAATGGCTGCCAATGCTGAGAAGAATAGATTCTTGATTGATGGGTTTCCAAGAAATCAAGACAACCGTCAAAGTTGGAACCAGACCATGGATGGGAAGGCAGGTGTATCCGTTGTGTTTCTGACTGTAATAATGAGATCTGCACTGAACGGTGTCTTGAGAGGTGGAAAAGTAGTAATAGAAGTAATGACAAGAGAGAGAGCTTGGAAAAAGGATTCAGGATTCTCTTCAGTCAACAAAGCTACCTGTTGACTTTGATGGGGAAATGGGGAAAGTCAAGAAAATAAATCTGCATCTAAATCTGATGAGGTTGTAAAAGAGTTTTGATAAAGAAGGCTAACTCTAAACCTGAAAGCATCCTTGAAATCATGCTTGAATATTGCTTTGATAGCTGCAGTCCAACCCCTTTTTAGGGTAGTTTTAATCTTTCAAAATTACATCTCAATTAATTGCCAGAAAATACATAGTAAGAAATTTTTATTTTATTCCTTTGGTCACAGGAGTAGGCAATTCAAGTGTAACTTCTTTTTTTTTTTGTACTAGGGATCGAACTCATGACCTTGCACTTGCCAGGCAGGCACACCACTGAGCTAAATCCCCAACCCCATCTTATTTATTTTATCCTTTTTATCTTAATTATTATGGTGCTCACAAAACAAAGGTATCGGCCAGTTCTTTGTTTTTATTAAAAAGACCATCTCTTTTATAGTTTGTGCCTTCTGTGAGCAAAATTTTTTAGTGTGCATGTTATTTTCCTTTAGTGATTACAACATGCTGGCTAGCATAGTGGCTACACTTGTAATCCCAGAACTCACGAGGCTGAGGCAGGAGGATTGCTGCAAGTTCAAGGTCAACCTGGGCTACACAGTGAGTTCAAGACCTTGTCTCAAAAAACAAAACAAAACAAAGAAACAAAAGGTAAGTACATGTTAGGATTAGGAATTTTCACTTCCTTTTCTTGCAGGTTTCTAGTTTCCAATCTGTTAAGTGAATTCGTGGACCAGATTTCAAAGGAACTTTTTGTGAAGTCAGTTCTTGCATAAAGTGTTTGGTAAACAGTCTCAAACTAGATTGCTAGCTAAGTTTTTATATTTATCAAATAATTGACCATTTCCTATAGAAAAAATTTAGGTTACTACAGTTTGTGCAAAGTTATATGATAGACCATAGTCTTTGCTTCCAAGGACTGGACTGGGGACACAAGGGGTTCAGAGCCCAACAAAATTGTCAGCTTTGTTATGACATAATATGAGGGTGTGGGCAACAATCACATCTAATGGTCGTTCCTTATGCTCTATTATATACTGTTACTCATGATTAAACTGATCAACATAATTCTTAGCAGGAGGACCTTGAAATACATGTGCTAGGTTTGTGCTGAAATGATTCAGTTCTCCCATTAATAATAATTCACGTTTTTTGTTTGTTTCATAGACTAAATACAGGGTTAGGGTAAAATCAGAAAAAGCAAGCTAATGGTTAAATTTCCCATTTGCATTTTATTTTCTGGAATACGTTTTTCATAATTGTTTGTTTAAAGATTAAAAAAATCATTGCACTTTGGTCAGAAAAATAATGATCATATCTTATTGAAATCAATCAATCAGTCCTAGAGAGGCCTATGCAGAGTTTGGTGTGGTTCCATAGTGGTGGAATACATTTGGCAATGTGACAGTTAATTTTGATTGTCAGCCTGATTGGCTTGAGAGACTCCTGGGTTAGTAAAGCAGACTTCTGGGTGTGTTGGGTAGGCCATAGCAGCATGACCTTGGGAACTGTATCTGGTTCCTGGCTCTTTCCTCCTGTACTACTCTCTTGCTCTCTGCTTCTTGGATGCTGTGAGTTGAGTAGCTTTCCTCCCACCAGCAGCTGTCCTCCACCATGATACTTCTGCTTTGGAGCCAGGTGACTATGACCCGAAACCTTTGAACCTGTGAGAAAAATGAACCTTTCCTCTTCTAAGTTGGTATCAGGTGTTTTGTCCCAGCAGCTGGAAAGATCGGAAAGTCAATTAATACACTGACATGCAATGATTTGTTTCTTTACTGTGAAGCAGAAAGGTACTGGGCTCTAAGCATGATACTGATACAACAGGCTTTTGGGTCTTACCAGGGATTATTTTCCATTCTCTAGTACACAGTATGCTAGCTAACTACTTAGCTTACCCAGTTAGCAGAGTGTCATCAAGGTAGTAGGTCACTGTGACATTCTCTGGGACTTACAGATGGTCTGGATCTCTTCATTATGATCAAGAGTGGGAGCATTAGCATGACCCTAGGGCAAGAGTATAAATATGTACTATTGATGTCTGTTCAAGAATTCCAACTGCTTCTGGTCCAGGACCCTTAGGACTGAGTTCTGTGCAAACTTTCATGGATCCTGCTGGCAGAGCTTAGCGAGGCCCTGAATCTCCTCTGGTATATAAGCCCATTTGAAATTGCTGAAAGTAGGCACAAAGGATAAGGGGGAAACAGCTGCTTCATTGATTTGTTGTGGGACTGTTTTTTTTTCCTTCCCTGACAAGTTTGTTATCTTTCAGTTTTTAAATTATGAGTAAAGCTTTGATTAAAAAATAAAAATTACTAAAAATCAAAATCAGGACAGATGGGGCTGGGGATTCAGCTCAGTGGCATAAGCGCCTGCCTGGCAAGCACGAGGTTGTGAGTTTGATCCCTGGTACAACAACAACAACAAAAAATCAGGACAGTGTGTCTACTCACTTGTATCTTTTTACCTTCCCTGTGCTACTGCGTGTATTTGTGTGTGTGTGTCAGAGGCAGAGACACAGAGAACAAAATTCATTTTAGTTTCATTTTTAACATTTTCCATTTATTTCTGATTCTACCTTGACCTTTAAAAAACCAAAGACAAATCTCTGCTTTACCAGTTTCTGGACTCTGGAGTTGTACGTGGCCTGTCAGATTCCTGCACAGGGCACTTGGACACGCTGTCCTCACTGTGGACTGCTCTTTTTTGGTCACTTGTCCTACCCACTCTTCAGCTCATAGTTCAATCATGTTTTGGGGGAAATCTTTTCTGACCTTCCTGACCAAGTCAACCCTCGTAGCTTCACATTGCACCAAAAACCTCTCCTCCCACCATTTACTAAAATGTGAGATGTTTTATGTTTTTTTTTTTTGTTTGTTTTTTTCGGCACTGGGGATTGAACTCACAGCCTTGCTCCTGCCAGAGCAGGCGCTTAAGCCACTGAGCCAAACTCCCGGCCCTGGTTTTTTGAGGCAGGGTTGCACTATGTAGCTCAGGTCGGCCTTGCGCCGCGTTGTAGCCCAAGCCGACCTTGAACTCACAACGCTCCACCTACCTCAGCCTCCCGAGTGCTGGGATTAAAGGCGTGCGCCACCACGCCCGGCTTGTTTTATGAAATGTTATATGTGGATGGTGTGTAATTATTTAATTAGAAGATGAGGTCTGGGACTAGGTCTGGTTTGTTCACTGTTTTATTCCCAGTGGTTATCACAGTGGCTGGCACATTGTTAGGGGTCAAAAACATTTGTGAAAGGGTAAAAAGGAGGGAAGCAAAAAGAATAGAGGCAGATCCTGGAATCACAAAAATAGTTCAAAGTTGAACTTTTATTTCCACAGCATCTCCACCGAATGGCAGCATTAGTAGTTGAAACGTCTGAAAAGGAATATTAATTTCAAATGCCCTATTTTGGGTATAAGCATTCTAGGGCTGCTTTTTGTTATTTCTATAATATATCTGATTAATCTGGTTAATCCACTATTCAGAATATCAAAAATATTTCTTGTATCTAAGTTAAAAAAAATCCCAGTTGTGACTTAAATAGGCTTGTGTGTATATGTGTGTGTGGGTGGATTTTTTTTTTTTTAATGACAAGAAGTTCAGAGACTTTTCATGGCTTGTATATTTATCAAAATTATCCTTAAGAAGTCGAGTCCTATAGCTAAACGTGGTGGCACATGCCTGTAATCCCAGCTACTGGGAGGCAGAGGCAGAAAGATCACAAGTCTGAGGCCAGCCTGGGCAACTCAGTGAGACCTGTCACAAGGAAAGGGCTGGGTGTGTTGGTCAGTGGTAGCATAACCCTAGGTTCAATCCCCAGTGTCCTCCAGCCCAACACACAGGGAGAAGAAATCACAGTGCTGCAATCCTACTCTATCCTACTCTAGCTACATCTCCAGGGTTAGGTCAGAGTCCTCCTGGGAACCTCTGCCTACATCTCCTTGCCAGGACTGGTTCATATGACCACTATAGCTGCAGGAGAGGGGGGCTAGTGGGAAATGTCATACTTTTGCTTTCTAGTTTTCCTTTATTAAGAAACAGGGAGATTGGAAATGGTACAGTGAGTCAACCTCAATACCTTCCAGTGAATGAACCTACTCTGCCCCAGTCAAAGGGGAACAACTTGGTGAACATGGAGACGGGGCTGGGGAAGGACACAATGATAACTGTAAAGTAAGATGCAAAAGAATGTTTCAAGCAGACGGAAACAGCTTGCCTTGGAGAGAAGAGGCTAAGGTCTCACTTCCTCTACCTTTACCTGACTTATCTCAAGTTAAATTTCAGCTCCTGCTTTTCCAAGTTTTCTCTTTTTTTAAACTAATACACAAAAACAAACATTGTACACCCATATGTCTTAGTACATAGATATGTTATGTAATGTTTAAATCAGACTAAACATACCACTATCCTCATTCAAAACCTTCCATTTTTAGAATAGAGTCCATTATGGCCATCTTGGTTATCCTGCTGTGTGGCAGCATGCTAGAACTTGTCTTTCCTGTCCAGCTGGAATTTTATTAGCTGTTGATTAACCTTTCCCCAACCTCCCCCTCCCCCAGCTCTTCCTAGTTTTAGGCAATCACTAGTCCACTCTCAACTTCTGTAAAATCTGCTTTTTGAGATTCCATATATAAATGAAGTCATGTGGTACTTGTCTTTTTGTGCTTGGCTTATTTCACTTATAATGATCTCCGGTTCCATCCATGTTGTCAGAGATGATAGAATTTTGTTCTTTTTATGAGCTGGCTGGACAGTACTCCATTGTGTGTATGTACTGCATTTCATTACC
This sequence comes from Dasyprocta punctata, assembly GCA_004363535.1. Lineage (NCBI taxonomy): Eukaryota > Metazoa > Chordata > Mammalia > Rodentia > Dasyproctidae > Dasyprocta > Dasyprocta punctata. The sequence goes on from RJWM01006451.1 coordinate 56,950, forward strand.
CACGCGTTAGCTGATGGGACGCTTAGGCGTCTTCACTTCTTGACCACTGTGAATAGTGCCGCAGTGAACACAGCAATGCAGATGGTCTAGTATAATCTAGACAAAGCTACACTTTTTTACATTTCCTTCACTAAGAAAACAAGTCCAGATGGCTTCAGAACACACCAAAGTAAAGCTACAAGTGATTCTCAACTATTAGTCACCCAAATGGCAAACCATGGTGATGGCAGACAGTCATAAAAAATAAGGTGAAGTGTGAAAAACTACAGACTATGTCACAATTTCCTATTGCATCTTATGTTGCCCCTGAAAATGCTGGCCAGAGAAGGAAGAAGTTTGAGGCCTATAAGAAGCAAAGATTTTGATCAGAATTTTAAAAATTGCTAGCAATTGGTAATTATGGCATGAGCTTATGACTCGACCTTTAGATATTCTGTGATTTCAGGCAATGAGTCTTAACATTTTCTACCATAATAAACCTAACTTATAAGACACTTCCCCTGCATTCCTTTAGAAATGCTTAAGTCGAGGAGTTAGGTACACTAATTGTCGCCCTCCTCCTTCCCTAGTCAGCATCACGTTACTACTTTGATTGCTCACGCTGAACAATTACAGGAGCTTCTTCACTGGTCTCCCAGTTTCTGCCTTGGTTTTCCACTAGCCAATTTCCCATACTGTAGCTCAAACAGTAATTTTTATTTTATTTTATTTATTTATTTTTTTTGTGGTACCGGGGATCAAACTTACAATCTCGTGCCTGCCAGGCAGGCACTTAAGCCACTGAGCCCAAACTCCCAACACAAACAGTAATTTTTAGAACAATACTGTGTCATTCACTGTGAAATAACCAATGACTACGCAACTGCTTACTTAGATAATGGCCATGTCGAACAGTTTAAAAAAACCAAGACCAAATGAATATTGGAACCATGTACCTGAGGGCTTTTTCTTTTGTGGTGCTGGGGATCGAACTCACAACCTCGCGCCTGCCAGGCAGGCACTTAAGCTGCTGAGCCAAACTCCTGGCCCTAGTTTTTTGAGACAGAGTCTCACTATGTAGTTCAGGCTGGCCTCACTCACGCTGCAGCCCAAGTCGGTCTCAAACTCACAACGCTCCACCTACCTCAGCCTCCCAAGTGCTGGGATTAAAGGTGTGCGCCACCACACACGGCTGTACCTGAGGTCTTAACTGAGGTCAGAATTCAAAATTTATAATCGCACAGATAAGCCTCATTTAATGAGCCATCTATTTTACCCAGATACTTGACACATTCTCTGACACACTGGCACACTGAGATCAATAGAAGACAAATGAAATTATTTGGCCTCACAGAAGTGTCAGATCTGTAGTCATGAGATGGATACACTTGATTTACCAGGATCACATTAAGAGGAATTGTCGGGGGCTAAAAATAAAATATAGTTAATGTATATAAGTAACAAAATTCCCTTTTAAATATTTTTTGCTATAATACAAGCATGTCCAACCTACAGGCTGCAGGTTGAACAGACCTGGTACAGCATGCTCCCAACATGATAAAATATTTTTAAAAAGATCACTAGGAGATAAAAAAGGATGAGAACTCAGCTTGAGCTGAAGCATGAAGGGCCACTCAGATCGATACCTTGTGTCACTGGATCCACCTCCTCTAGCCAATTAGAGGGCAAGGGCGGCATTCCAGATCCAACACGATGTGATCCACATGGGGAGCGTAAGATTTCACTAGCTGGATATGCAAGATTTGTGTCTTCCATGGTTTCCCGTGCCCCTGCTGAAGTAGAGCAGCAATCCGAGTTTCTGCAGATTCAGCCCACCTTTGCCACTCTAGCTTGGTGGCTGATGAAGGCACTTTTCCCCTAAAATCCCTGGTAGCTCCATTTCCCCCTTGGTTAGTGGTAATTTTCTGAGGATAAGAATGATGCTGTTTCTCCGTCTTGCTGCTTCCAGGAGCCTGGAGATTCTTTTCTGGGAAAGATTCCACGTTTTGGTGGATATGCAAAATGCCCCCAGCATCCTGTCGTAGTACTTGGCAGGCAATGGGCCAACCTTCTTCAGAGCTGGGAATGAGCCCCAGGATCACCCTATCTGCAGTGTTTGACAGTTTCAGTGTCCTGTTATCCCCAAAGTGTACTTGGCACCGATCTGATACCCCATTGATCTCCAGGTTATTTCTCAGAGCAGCGACAGCATGGGGGTTCCACTCACAGGCATGCACAAAGGCAGCACCAGCATGAACTAGGAAGGGTAATGTAAAATACCCAATTCCTGCATAGAGATCCACCAGTACTTCTCCGGCACAGGACATCGATGCCACTCGCAGCTTCTCACTGATGTTTCCGAAGGAGAACATACATTGGGTCGCGTCAAACTTATATCGGATGCCGTTATCCACATGCTCTACCCAGCCGTGATCACCCAGCAGCAGAGTCACTTCTGGAGTTCGAGAGCCATCGGGTAACACCTTCCCTCGTTTTGCCAAACGCTGGACGCCAAGTGCAGAGGCAATGGCTTTCCAGAGTTCTGGTTCCAGGTTTTTCCACTGCTTAGCTTGGAAACAGTCTTCACTCAGCAACAAGAGGTTGCCATGCCGTTGCCAAGATCGGGGCAAATCGGCCTCCAATTCAGCGGACCACGTTACTCCCCGACCCTCTACCCAGCGCCTCACCTCACGACACAGTCTTTGGGCAGGTGGACAACTTCGGGCCTTCTTCGAAGGAGCAGGATCCAGGAGGCGAGTCAGCAGACAGGTGCTGCCCGGGGCCACGCGATTCCGCAGCTCCAGCAGGTGCTGCCCGGGGAGGCTCTCCCCCAGCAGCGGGACCGCCACGGTGCCGTCCGGCAGCTTCTCCACGCGGTGCCGTGTATCCAAGAGCCCCAGCTTCCGGAGATATTCCCGGTATCGCTGGGCAAACTGGGGCTCGGTCACCACCGCAGCAACACCCGTGGCCTTCCCACCTTCCCTCTCCATTTCGCCAGCGCTCACATTCTTTCAGATTCCCTCGCAGAGGCTCTCCGGGCCCGTTACACGTTCCTGTATAAATTCAAAATCACCAACAACAGACGCGCGCGACGGCCGGGAGGCCGGAAGTGACGTCAAACGAACAGGCCGGAACTCCACTGTAAAGGCCAGTGCCGTCTCCGTTGCCGTGGTGACGCGCCTCCAGCAGTCTTCGTTACGGTCCGTAGAGCGGCTCTCGCCTCAGTCTGAAATTAATAAAAACAAGGAATTTTATGGTCTGCAAGACATCAAATTTGTCGGTAGCTTCCAGAAGCCTCATCGACTCTTTTTTAGTGCTGCTGTGCTCCGGTAACACCAACAGTCGCTTGCTGAAAGAATCAGATATAAGTTCCACGTTTCCGTTTCGTGCAAAGATTGTTATTACTTCATTGTCTTGCAGTGCGAGAAACAACGTTAAATAGTAAGGGTATACAGTGCGTCTTAGATGGTGGTATGTTGTTTGTGTGTTAATACAAGGTTAGCAGGGCATGCAATAAAATGTAAGGGATTCACGTGATTTCCTGTACATGGTGCAATTATGGTGAACAAAGTTTTCTTTTATACATTTTTCTCTAATTCTCTTAAGTTGTATGTAATAACCGAAAATTTTTTTTTTTAATCTCAGAAAATTGATGATACAGCTAGGACATTTTCTGGGTACCATTCAAGTGAAGCCAGAATGATCTCAACTCTTATATCACCTCTCAAAACTGGAATCTCTACAAAACAGGAATTGCACAGGGTTGCTGTAGTGATCAGAGACATTAGATATACAATGTTTTAAACAATGACTAGCAAAGAATAGAAAAAATATATGAAGTAACAAATCGAATCGTTTAGATGGCAACCTGTTGCAATGCTTTGTTAGTTCTAAAGAGGACAAAGAAGATAAATTCAGATATTTGAAAATAACTATGAAGAACCTGGTCCTTCTACAAACCTCCCAGCATTCTACAGATTAGAATTTTAAGACCTAAAAATGTTGATATTAATTGTAGTCCACAGTTATACAGGTCCCTCTGTATGAACATGTTCATATCCATTCAAACAGTAATACATTTTCATGAGTAGAGAAATAATCACAAATTTAGATAAAGGTCAATAAATGCCAATGGTCCTTCTGTTTTACTTAAACCTATATATAGATGAAAGGTTATGAATTATGGTAGGTACTTTAGCTGTGAATGTTATACAAATATCAATATGATGATCTGAGTAGTGTTGACATGGGAGGTTACTCTTTGCACAGTGTTATATGATAAGGTATACAATATGCCTTACAGTTAGGAAGTTTTCTGGGTCCCATTCAAGTGGAAACTCCCTTTAGTTTATTATTTGTAGCAGGGAATGGAAGAAGTCATATCACACAAAATATTCTTTCTCTTGTTTCCTTCTGTTCCAAAGTCAATCTTATCTGACACTATAAACAATTATTAAAATAACATATTACAGATTGTGACCCAGACTACATCTTACTTTTAATCTGAGATAAATTATTGACATATATAGTTTGGGAACTAGCAGATTTAAAAAGTTGGGAAAGTAGCTTAGTGAGAGAGTACTTGCCTAGGATGCATGGGGCCCTGAGTTCAAGGTCCATTAGCTCAAACTCAAGAGGAGACACTGAGAATAAGACAAGAAGTTTGGGGAAATTAGGTGGACAGAGAAAGAGATGGAAAGTGGACAAACTGTGTCACATTTGACCTCCACAAAAGAGGCCAGAACGATTTCATTTCACATTGCACCCTAGTCAGAGAGGGTCCAACTGGAGATACGTTTCTGCTTACCATCTCCTTTTGATGAGCTAACAAACATATAGAAGACCCCAGGTGCACTCACAAACCCTCTCAACAAAAGAGCCTGAATGTCCTCCTTAATGGCTTTTATTCCTTGTGAACTGTGGGATTTCATGTGGGAAGTAGGTTCTGAATTTTACTGGACTGGCTGTGCACAAGAGTACCGCAGGGAACCAACTCAGAAAGGAAAGGAGGATTCAAGGAGAAAAATCAGTATTTTAGTTCCAAAACACTACCACTAGATGGCAGCAAAAGCCAGGACCAAGGCAGTTGGTATCAAACGTGTGTGCGTTTCAGGTGGTTTCCATGCAGGGCTCCTCCCCGTCCTTCCCTGCAGACCTTCCTTCATTTGTCTCCTTCAGACATTCAGTGCTGACATGGGTAATTTGGGCTTGTTAGTACGTTTGGGAGCACGCGACAGGAGCCTCAACAAGTGGCACAGAAGAGGTCATAGAAAGGGCCCTGGACTGTGTAGCGTGCGGGGAACCTTCGGTCGCCAGGCTCCTTCTCAGCCTTGGAGTTTATTCTGTGGCTTCACGGTGACCACGGAATTTCTGGGCGCCCTGACTGATTGAGACAGAGAAAGAAGACATGAATGTCTGCCCCCATGACCTTCTGCTCACCTCTGTGGGACAGAATGGGTGACCCTCGGGTGCTGGGGCGGCCAGGGAACGGGTCAGCATTTCCTCTGGGTCCCGGTGATGGAGGATGCATAGGGGAGAGGGTGGTAACCCACCGAATGGCCGTTCTGTGACAGCAGGTGACAAGAAAACTGGGTACGAGAGAGGCTCTGGAGAGGGAGTCAGAGGAAGGGCAGAATGGAGACTGAGAGCAAAGAACGGAATCTATGGAAAAGTTTTAGTAACTGAGTTGATCCGAGAAGAGGCCGAGTTGACTTACTTGCCTTCACCTTCCTCCAGGAAACTCGTAGGTATTTTTGAAAATTCAGATTCAAATTGAAAATTACTTGCTTCAAGGAACATCTTTTTCTTATCTTTTTTTTTTAAGGGCAGTTTACAAAAACCAAACAAAAAATTCTATACACATGAAGAAAGACACTATTTTAAAAATAATATTAACATTTTAACAAGTGTTTGCCATGTGCCAGGCACCAATTTCAATGCTGCATATTATTTTTTGCAAAATTTCTATGGGGTGCATACTGTTAGTCCTCTTTAAAATTTTGTTTTTAATTATGGCAAAAACACAAAATATAAAATTGTCCATTGTAAGTATTTTAAGTGTTCAGCGGTTCAGCAGCATTTAATATATTCACGTTGTTGTATGGCAGAGCTCCAGAAGGTTTTCCTCTTGTAAAAGTGAAACGTTGCTCCCCAGTCCACAGCTTCGTTTCTCTACCTCCTCAAAGCCCCTGGCAACACCTACATTCTACTTTCTGTTTCTATGAGTTTGAGTATTTTATATTCCACACATCAGTGGGATTATATAGTTTTTGTCTTTTTGTGACTGCCTTTTTCCACTTAATGTAATGTCCTCTAGGTTCATCTATATTATGGCGTGTGACAGGATTTTCTTTTTCTTCAGGCTGAATATTTCATTGTGTATATAAACCATATTTTGTTTATTTCTCCAGTGGGGAATATTTGGATTACTTCCACCTCTTGGTATTGTGAACAATCCTACGATGAACATGGCTACCCAATGGTCTTATTTTATTTTTTATTTTAATTTAATTTAATTTAATTTTTTTGTGGCACCAGGGATCGAACTCACAACCTTGTGCCTGCCAGGCAGGTGCTTAAGCCACTGAGCCAAAGTCTCAGCCTTAGTTTTTTGAGGCAGGGTCGCACTATATAGCTCAGGCCAGCCTCGAACTCGCAACGCTCCTCCTACCTCAGCCTCCCAAGTGCTGGGATTAAAGGTGTGTGCCACCATGCCTGGCTTCAATGATTTTATTTAAAAGAAAAAGGTTTTATTTTAAAGAAATGGTTTTATTTTAAAGAAAAAGATATGGAAGTCACTGAGAGGTTGTCAGGCAGCGAGGATGTAGGAGATGCAGACCAGGTGACTCCTGTGTTGATATATTTAACTACCATCACATAGTGCTTTTGAGCTTAGTTTTGAGGTGCCGGGTTTTAAAAAATTTTTGTTTTATTTTAAAGAGGATAAAACCAAGGAAAATAGAACAGAATAAAACCAATCAAAATAAACCAGTATAAGTGATACAGGACTTCAAGACCTTACGGAACCAACAATAGTTACCATAATGCCTTTTGTTGTCTTGAGAATAGCTGCAGATACCTTCAGACATAGTAAAAATTGAACAGAACAGAATAGAATAGAAACAATAAAACCAAAACAGTGAATGCAGTAAAGGACTTCAAAACACGCCAATAGTAAATCCAAAATGGCTACCACAATATGTCTTGAGATCTTTCAAATAGCTGCTCATGTCATCAGATTTAACAAAATTAAACAAAATAAAAGAGAATAAAACCCAACCCAGCAAAATGATGAACATGATATGGTTTCCTTGTCAGGATCGCTTCCTGGTGAGGCCTAGTTCTCTCCCACCACAGTCCGTGAATGGCGCTGACTCATGGAGGGAGGCTTGTGTGTGGCTGTGCCCCCTCTGCCAGCAGCCCGTGCTGAGGTGCTGGTCTTGAGGTGTCTCCAAAATGATGTAATAATGTACACTGTATGTAAGATGTTCCCTATGGGTGAGAGAGGGAAATACCAAATTTTTCTTCTATTTATTTTTTGATATATCTTTAATTGCAATTATCTGATATATGCAGTGAAGTACACACTATACTATTACTGTGGCTCCCAGATTTATCAATAAAATGCATAGGTACATAGTTTAGGGTTCAATGGGTGATCAGTGTTATGGGCCGGTGAGTAGAGTAGGTGTAAAGCCCATATGTATTTATATTACCAGGTGTCTCCATCGGGAGAGCATTCATGGGCTGCTAGACTGGTGACGCTCCCAAAGGAAATGCTGTCAGTGTCTTAAACCGCAGCGAGGGCTCTCGTGAGCATTCCCTCCATCTTCATTCTGCCCACTGGATGCTACTTGCCCAACTGGTAAATTGCATTCACATGTACACTTCAGGAAATTGTGAGATGACCTGTGTCAGTCTAGAAAGGTTAAGGGTGCGCCCAGCTCTTATCTGCACCTAAGCTCCCCTCACCTCTCAGCTCAGCTCAGCTCACGAATTACCTCTTACTTCCTTCTCTAATCATTTTCCCTGCCTTTCCATGCTGCGTCCTAAAATCTAGAGGAGCTCATTCCTCCTTCTTAGCATGCTATTAAAATCGCTGTTCATTTCTCACGTATGGAACCTGGCAGAGTACGGAGACCCTCACCAGCCATTGACTGTTTCAGGAGTGGGAGGAGCATGCGTTTTCTTCTTTGCCCTAACTACTCAGCGTGATGCTTGGATGAGGAGGTGCATAGCAGATAGCTAGTAATCAATAAACACCTTTCCGGAGTAGGTTGTTCTGTTTCAGAAACCAGTTATATAATAATCTCACCCAGCTGAATTAAGGAGTGGTGACTCAGTTTACACAACATAGACCCTAGGGAACAGCATTGACTAGTGACCAAAACTTGCTCTCAAAACTTACACTTCAGAGGCATGCACTTTGCACAGGCCCCTCCCAAAGATTCTGAGTGGAGTCTTCACAGTGTCCTCACAGGATTATGTACTTTTGTAAAATATGCAAAATTAAGATGTCAACTGAAAGTTGCTAAAATCAGTGTGTTATTGTAGTCCACCTTTTCCTCTGGGACATTTCTGTTTGTGTAGGATTGCTTTGGAGGGGCTCTGGGCATTTTGGGGACCCAGTAGGTGAAGTTAAAATGAGAGTACACTTAATTTTGGTTTAGTGAGGTACAGTTCCGTAAGTGCTGTCGTTCCCATTTGCAGTTCAGTTCTTGCCAGTCATTTCAGTTTAGGAATGGCTTCCAGGAATACTCCTAGGCTAGGCGCAGGCCGGTATCTTGGCAAGCAGGCACAGGGCCAGACCTTCTATGATGACAGGACCATGTTCTACGGTGCTGGGCCTTGGAAGAAGGTAGGTTGTGCAGGACAAATCAGGTTTCAAAAGTAGCTAATGTGCAGAAAATTCTTCTAATCTTCAAATATATGTTCGTTTCAATAGACGGTTCCATTCTCAGCAATGCCTGAGTAAGAACGAAGTTCTCTGCTGTAAGAAATAACTTGCTAACTGAGTACCTGTAATTCTAAGCATACTGCACATGTGCTATGTGTGAGAAATGAGCAGCTGTTTAAATGGTATGCTAAGAAAGAGGCATGAGTTCTTCTAGTCCAGTGGTGGGCAGCTATGGCACAAGTGTCCCAGCAGGCTGCATGAAAGCTCTGAAGGGTGTGTCATCACTGCTCCAGTGTGCGGCAAGGGAAGGTAGGGAAAACGACAAGAGACGGTAGGAGGAGGTGCCACCTGAGCTGAGCTGAAAGGCGAGGGGAGCTTCGGTGCAGATAAGGGCTGGGAGTGCCCTTCAGCCTTCTCTAGACTGACATAGGTCATCTTTCATGATTTCCTAAAGTTTAAGAGTAGGATAACGAAAAATCATATTCAATGCAAGCTCAACACACTGACAGTAATCTAATTTAAATCACACAGTACTCGTTCTGTTGCTAAATGCAATAATAAAGTACGAGGATTAGTAGCACAGGACAAAGTATGCTTTCATAATAGCAAGTATGTCTGTAGTGAAACTGTAACTTGAATGTCTTACTTAATACACCACACCTCAGGATGGTCCAACTTTTCTTATTAGATCTCACGTTGGTTAACAGAATAAAAGCATAAATATAAATATCCCACAAGAAGAAATTGCCCAAGGAAAAGAACATACAACCAGGTAATGAGAAAGGCAAAAACAAGGCAAGTGTGGCTGGCTGCCCCGTGCTGCAGGGCGGTCAGTTCTTGCACAAAGCAGGCAACAACTCACGCACTTGACATTTAGGTTTCATCCTAGGCCACTTGGGCGTTTCCAAGAGAATTGCCCGTCACTCACCCTATTGCATGTCTGAGCACATAGGTAATCGTGACAATGTGATTAATTTTTTTTCCTTTGCTGTGTGGGGGATTGAGCCTAAACCTTTGCACTGAACTAATTCCCAGCTGCCCCTATCCCATTTTTTAAAAAAAATGTGACACAGTCTAAGTCTTTAAATTGCTCAGGATGAATTTCAACTTGCGGTTCTTGTGGTTCAGCCTTCCAGTGTGCTGAAGCTATGGGCATTCATCATCATGCCCTGATTGATTTGATTAAAAAAACCCAACTTTTAAAACCAAGTGATTGGTGGCTGAACATTTTCCAAAATGTTGCATTTTTGGGGCTGGGGATTTAGCTCAGTGGTGTAAGCACCTGCCTGGTAAGTGCGAGGTCATGAGTTTGATCCCTGGTACCACCACCAAAAAAACAAACAAACAAATAAAAAACAAAAAAACAAGATGTTGCATTTTCTATGTAAGTTAAAAAACAAAAAACAAAAAACTCCAGCATTATCCTTTTCTAGGCTAACTACATTAATGTAGCTCAGGCCAGAAAATTAAATAGGACAGGGTCCAAACGTGCTTTTCACACAAAAATATTTTTAAAAGGATCTGCTGTAATCAAGAGACAGCCTGCCTTTCCCATGAGCCAGTGGAGGCCATAGACTGGGAAAAGAACCAGGAAGTCAGCCTGCCTTTCCCGTGAGTCAGCCACTGCCCCAGCTGGGAGACAATCAGAGCCCCCCACCCCCACCCCTGCCACTGTAGGCAATCGTTTGATTTGGAGGAACACAGGCTGGGATGGTAACAACTGAGGTATAGAAACAACTTAATGCTTGTATTGATTAATTGACTTTGCAGGCCTGGGACCAGTGGTGTGGGCATCTGTTTAGAGAATAACGATATGCATTATAGCAGCTATGGGGGATTTCCTTCTGTCTTGTTTTTGAAATTCTATATTGTTCTCACTGTTTTGTTTTGTTCCATTTTATTATGTTTCATGCCCTGAAAAAAGAAATGAAATCAAGAGAGACAATAATTTGCCCTATGTGCTTTTATATCTCAAGATAAAAAATTAAAATCCATTTTTTTACCATTGTAAGTAATATGCATAATTTATAGCAGAACCTGATATTTTAGGAAATGCACAATATTGAATTTACCAGGATGCTCATGTTGGTCAGCCACAAAACCACGGTAATAGTAAAAAAGAACAGTATGTCTGTGGTGAAATTGTGTGCTTGATATATACCACCCATTGATATTAAAATCAATTTTTAACTAACCACGTTAGAGAAAAGACTGGATCACATTTTTGTTCTCTCTATAACTGCAAAACTTGTTACATGTTGAATGGATCCATAACTGTACAGGTAAAAATTGGTGGAAAATATGATGTAGATGCTTTCAAAGGATGTAACAATGTTGCTGTTTTTCTGAACTTCTTAAAGTTTGTGATACTTGTCAGTCTTAACATTAGCAATGTATTGGAATTTCTTTTCTCATTCTTAACATGAACACGTACTTTTATTTCTAGTTTTGTATTTGTAATTTTATGTATTTTGAAAAATTTTCCAGAATTTCTCTTTTCTCATTTTGTCCCCAGGCTTTTCGACAAAAGTTTTAGTTACACCTGAGATTCTTCCTTGGTCCTGAGGATTAGGCTTTTGCGAGGGAATTGGGAACACAGGCAGGCTACATCTGGTCTTTTCTTTTACATACCTCTCAGAGTGGCGAAGAGTTAGCAGATTATGTGTGTGAATAGGGACAAAGGGAAAAAAGAACTGGGAAAAAATGAAACTGTGCAAATTAATACTTCAAAATATAGCCCAGAACATACATTTATGCTGAGTATTTTTGTTAGGCCTGTCCTATAAAAGCCTTCCATGCTATTTCACTTAATCTGTAAGACAGCCCTGTGGGTTAAAGTCTTAGTTACTTTTCTCATCATTAGGACAAAATAACTGACAGCCACAAGTTAAAAGAAGAAAGGTTTATTTCAGCTTGTAGTTTGTAGACCATTCTAAGATAATAACTAGTTAGAAAAAAATCCAAGAGATTGGTGTACTGGGGGCCACAAATATGTTACTGGACCCAGGTTCTTGGGTCTAGAAAAAGATAAAGATAGGTAGAAATGAGACCAGGCCAGAGGAATATAGGCACAGTCAAGGTTTTTATTGGGAATTCTACTTGACCAAGAAGGGAGCTGCAGCTCTAACAAATGGCAAGTCAGACTTGTGGCTTCCTGAAATGAAAAGGGTAGCTAATATAGCAAAAGTTCCTACCCCAAATTTCTCATCTTGTCCTCCCTGCCAAAAGGGAGCCAAACTTGAAGATATTGTCTGCTCCTGACTGGTCAGGGTCTGAGCTCAATAGCAGGCAGCTCATAGGTCAGCTGTGACTATCAGGGTAAGGCAGGTTTTCAGAAGGCTGACCCTTCCTTGCATCTGTGGCAGTGGGATGTGTTTGCGGTTGTTCACATTTCGTGTTGTTGGAGACTTGGTCCTCAGTGTGGAGGTAGGACTTTTATGAGGTGGGACCCAGCAGGCGGTCTTCAGGTCAGTGGAAGGCGTCGCCTTGGAAGGCACTATGGCACCGCAGCCTTCTGCTGACTTCCCGTCCGGCAGCCCGCTTGCTTCCACACACTTTCTACCTTTGCTGTTCACCGTAAGGTTGCATGACCGAAGGAGATCCTCGCCGGAGGCAGTGCAGTGCTGTTTGGACTTTCTGCCTCCAAAACTGTGGACTAAATAATCCTCTTTTCTTTACCTAGGTATTTCCTTGTAATAACACAAAATGAACTAATGCAAAGGCCACAGTAGTCATATTGGAAGATTAAATTGGGAAAATAAAAGGGTCAAATCCTTAGAAAGTACACAACCCCAGTCAAAATACCTACAGCATTCTTCATAGAGCCAAAGCAAACAATCCAAAAATTCACCTGAACAAAAAGAGACCCAGAATAACAAAAGCAATCCTGGGCATCACAATCCCTGACTTCAAATTATACTACAGCAGTAAAGTGATAAAAATGGCATGGCATCGGCTCCAAAACAGACATGTGGGTCAGTGGGACAAACAGAGAATGCAAAAGCAACTCCAGACACATTCAGCTATGTGATATTTGATAAAGAAGCCAAAAACGTGCATTGGAGAAAAGATAGCCTCTTCCGTAAATGGTGCTGGGAAAACTGTTTATCCACAGGCAGAAGATTGAAGGTGGACCCACGTCTCTTACCATCTACTAAACTAAAGTCAAAATGGACCAAATGTCTAAACATTAAAACAGAAACCCTTAACTTACTGGAAGATAAAATTGGTAAAACTCTTGAAGTCATTGGTGTAGGCAAGGACTTTTTGAACAGAACTCCAATTGTACAAATATCAACAAATGTGATTATATTAAATTAAACATCTTCTGCACAGAAAAGGAAGCAATCAACAAAGTGAAGAGACAACCTGCAGAATGGGAAAAAATTTTGCCAGCTATTCCTCAGGGGACTAACATCTAGAATATATAAAGATTAAATACAAAAAATAAAAAATAAAAAGTAAAAAATAGAATATATAAAGAAATTTAAAAAATTAGACCTCCAAAGATAAAAGACTAATCAAAAATGGGCAAAGGATATAAATATGCACTTCTGAGAAGAAGCGCAAATAGCCAGTAAATATATGAAAAATTGTTCAACATTTCTGCCCATTCAAGAAATTCAAATTAAAATAATGCTAGGATTTTATCTCATGTCAGAAAAAATGGCAGTCATCAAGAAATCAAATAATGACAAATGCTAGCACAGCTGCAGTGAAACACGGAATCTTCCACATTGTTGGTGGGGATGTAAACTAGTACAAAAATTATGAAAATAAGTATGCAGATTTTTAAAAAAACTAAAAACAGAAATTCCATTTGACCCAGTTTCTAAGTATCTTCCCCAAGGACCTAAAGTCATCTTATTACGGAGATAATGTTTACAGCAGCACATTTCAGTTGGGTCTTATTTACTCTTTAAGGTTATCACACTAGGGAAACAATATGGTACTTACTTGTGGGTCTGATTTATGTCACTTATGAGTATGGTCTCAAGTCTCATCCATTTACTATAAAAGCCTTGATACAATCCTTCCTTACAGCTGAGCAGTACTCTATTGTATAAAAATACCATATCTTTTTTATCCGTTCCTTGATTGATGGACATTTGGGTTGTTTCTAAGATTTGGCTATTACAAATTATGCTGCTATAAACATGGATTCACATAAGTCACTGTGGTATGATGTTTTCAATTCTAGGAAAATGCCCAGAAGTGGGATAGCTGAGTCAAATGGGAATTCTAATCCTAGTTTTTAGAAAAACCTCCACGTTGATTTCCACAGTGATTGTACCAGTCTGCACTCTCACCAAAAGTGGAGAAGAGTTCTTTTTTCCCCACAGCCCCTCCAGCATTTGTTATTGGTTGCTTTCCTGATCTTATCTATTCTTTCTGGAGTGAGATGGAATCTCAGTGTTGTTTTAATTTATATTTCTCTAATGACCAATGATGCTGAACATTTTTTCTTTCTTTTTTAAAAAATTTTATTTTAAAGAGAACAAAACAAAACAGAACAGAATAAAGTAGATCAGGACAAAAAAATGCAAGCAACACAGGATCTCAAAACAAGTGAACAGGAAATCAATAGTGGCTACCATAACGTCTCTTTTTTTCTTCAAAATAGTTGTCCATATTTTCACACACAATGAACTCAAACAAAACACAATTGTATAAAACCGATAAAAACAAAAGAATGAAAGCGTTACAGGCTTCAAAACCTGACAATAGGAAAATCAACAATGGCTACCGTAATGTCTCTTGTTCTCTTCAAAGTAGCTCTCCACACTTTCACACATACTGAAATCAAATAATACAGAACAGACTAAGAACAATCAAATCAAAGGATATAAACATTACTGGACTTCACAACAAGATGATAGGAAATCAGCAATGGCTACCATAAGGTCTCGTTTTCTTCAAAGTAGCTGTTCATACCATCACTTGTGATAAAAATCAATTCTTATAAACTCTTTAGGAGAAGTTCTAGGCTTGTATAAGCCTATACATGTGCATCTATCCTTTCTGTATTAGAGGGAAAGACAAAACAAAACATCACCAATTACAAAAAAAAAAACACAAGAAACAAAAGAGACTAATAAATAACAATAACAACCCAAAATAACAATACAGACTTGCAAAACGAGGTGGTAGGAACATAACTAAGGTTGTTATTTTGCATAGTTATCTTCAAAAGAGTTACTCAGATTATCAGATATAGACTTGCAAAATTCATCAAATCCTATGAATGTTAACAGTTTTGTTCCAAGAACTAATAGAATTAGTAACACAATCCTCTTAGCTATCTTAGGTGTATATACACAAATTTATATCTTTTTTCTCTTCCTTCTTTTCTCCTTTTCTCTGTCTGATTTATTTTTTCCCCTTTGGGCAGTTTATTATCCTTCAAAAATATTTACTGAAGATTTTGTATGTTATTTACTCTTTCAGTTTCTTACACTAGGAAGACAGTATGGTATTTACACATGTGAGTTTGATTTATTTCATTTATGAATATGGTCTCAAGTCACATCCATTTACCTATAAAAGTCTCAAAGTGACCCTTCTTTATAGCTGAGTAGTACTCCATTGTATAAAAGTACCACATCTTTTTTATCCATTCCTCGGTTGATGGGCATTTAGGTTGTTTCCAAGATTTGGCTATTACAAATTGTGTTGCTATAAACATGGTATGATGATATATCACTGTGGTATGATGTTTTCAGTTCTTTTGGGAAAATGCCCAGAAGTGGAATAGCTGGGTCAAATGGGACTTCCAATCCCAGATTTTTGAGGAACCTCCAGACTGATTTCCACAGTGCTTGCACCAGTCTACACTCCCACCAGCAGTTCAGGAGGGCTCCTTCTTCCCCACAGCCTCTCCAGTATTTGTTATTGGTGTTTTTGTTGATCTTGGCCATTCTTTCTGGAGTGAGATGGAATCTGTGTTGTTTTAATTTGCATTTCTCTAATGACCAATGATGCTGAATATTTTTTCATGTATTTATTTGACATTTGTATTTCTTCAGCCAAGAAATGTGTATTCATCTCAGATGCCCATTTTTGGATTGGGTCTTTGAATTTTGGGGGCTTGATTTTCTTTAATTCTTTATATGTTCAAGATAGAAGTCCTTTGTCTGAGGGACAGTTAACTAAGATTTTTTCCCAATTTGTGGGTTTTCTTTTCACTCTGTTGGAGATTTCCTTTGACATGCAAAAACTTTTTAATGAGATCCCAGTTATTGATTCTGGGAAGTATTTCCTGTGCAGTTTGATTTTTGTTCATGAATTAACTGCCTACCCCTATATCTTCAAGATTTCTACCTGCATTGTCTTCCAGCAGATTTAGTGGTTTTTTTTTTTTTTCGGCACCAGGGATTGAACTCACAACCTCACGCCTGCCAGACAGGTGCTTAAGCCACTGAGCCAAACTCCCAGCCCTGGTTTTTTGAGGCAAGGTCGCACTGTGTAGCTCAGGCCAGCCTTGCGCTCGCATTGTAGCCCAAGCCGGCCTCGAACTTACAACGCTCCTCCTACCTCAGCTTCCCAAGTGCTGGGATTAAAGCCATGCGCCACCACACCCGGCTTAGTGTTTCTGTTTTAATATTTAGATCTTTGATCCATTTTGACTTTAGTTTAGTGCAGGATGATAGGCATGGGTATAGTTTTAGTTTTCGGCATGTGGAAAGCCAGTTTTTCCAGCACCACTTATTAAAGAAGCTATCTTCCTTCCAGTGAACATGTTTGGCCCCTTTGTCAAAGATAAGATGGCTAAGTGTGTTTGTGGTTGTGGTTGTATCTTCTAATCTATTCCATTGATCTTCAGGTCTGTTTTAATTCCAGTACCATGCTGATTTTATCACAGTAACTTTATAGTATAACTTTAAATCAGGGATTGTGGTGCCTCCTGCCTTGCCTTTGTTGCCCAGAATTGCCTTTGCTATTCTAGGTCTCTTCTGGTTCCATATGAATTTTAGGAATGATTTCTCTAGATCTGAAAGGTATGCCAATGATATTTTGATTGGAATTGCATCAAATTTGTATAACAATTTTGGAGAATGGCCATTTTCACAATGTTTGTTTTTCCTATCCATGAACAAGGAATGTCTTTCCATTTCCTGAAATCTTCGATTTCTTTTTTCAGAGTAATGTAATTTTCAATGTATAGATCTTTTATTTCCTTTGTTAGATTGATTGCTATGTATTTCATTTTTGGGCATGCTATTGTGAAGGGTGTTGTTTCCATAATTTCTCTCTCAGTGAGTTTGTTGTTTGTGTACAGGAATGCTATTGATTTTTGAGAGTTGACTTTGTATCCAGCTATATTACTGAATTTATTTATTAGATCTAGGAGTCTTTCAGTGGAGTTTTGGGGAGTAGAGTTTCATGTCATCTGCAAATAATGACTATTTAACTTCTTCCTTTCCTGTGCTTATTCCTTGTATTTCTCTCTTGTCTGACTGCTCTGGTTAATGTTTCCAGAACTATATTAAACAGGAGCAGCAATAGTGGACATCCTTGTCTTGTTCCTGATTTTAAGCTGAAAGCTTTCAGTTTTTCTCCCTTTAGTAAGATGTTGGCTGTTGATTTATCATATATGGCTTTTATCAGATTGAGGTAAAGATCATCTATTCTGATTTTCTGTAGGGTTTTTTTTTATCATGAATGAGTATTAGACTTTATCAAAAGCTTTTTCTGCATGTACTGAGGTGATCATATGATTCTTGTCTTTGGTTCTATTGATATGGTGTATTACATTTATTGATTTGCATATGTTGAACCATCCCTGCATTCCTGGGATGAATCTAACTTGGTTGTGGTATATAATCTTCTTGATGATTTGCTGCATTCTGTTTGCCAGTATTTTATTGAGAATTTTTGCATCTATGTTCATTAGGGAGATTAGCCTGTAGTTCTCTTTTTTGGTTGGGTCTTTCTCTGGTTTTGGTATTAGGGTAATACTTGCTTCCAGGAATGAGTTAGGGAGAATTGCTCCCCTCTGAATTTCATTGAAGAGTTTGAGGAGTGTTAGCATTAAGTCTTCCCTAAATTTCTTGTAGACTTCAGCCATAAATCCATCAGAACCTGGGATTTTCTTTGTTGGTAAGGTTCTAACTCCATTTTCAATTTCACTAATTGAAATTGGGTTATACAGCAGTTTTACATCTTCTTGATCCAGTTTTGGTAATTCATATGTTTCTAGAAATCTGTCCATTTCTTCTGTGTTATTGAACCTATGAGAGTAAAGGATTTTGATGTAAGTATTGATGATCTTCTGTATTTCCACAGAGTCTGTAGTGATTTCATCATTTTCATTCCTTATTTCATGAATTTGAGTTTTTTCTTCCCTTTTTTTGATAAGGTTGGCTAAGTGCTTGTCAATTTTATGTATTTTTTCAAAGAACCAACTCTTTGATTCATTAATTCTTCATATTATTTTCTTAGTCTCTATTTCATTAATTTATGCTCTGATCTTTATAATTTCCTCCTTGCTTTGGGTTTTGGACTTGATTTGTTCTTCTTTTTCTAGATATTTGAGGCATAGCATCAGGTTGCTTTCTTGTGTTAGTTTTGTTTTCCTGATGTAAGAATTCACTGCAGTAAATTTTTCTGAGGACTCTTCTCATTGCCTCCCATGGATTCTGGTAAGTCATATTTGAATTTTTGTTTGCTTGTAGATTTTGTTTAATTTCTTCTTTAATTTCCTCTGTGATCTATTGATTATTCAGAAGGGTATTATTTAATTTCCAGGTGTTTATGGAGTTTTTGTGATTTCTTTTGTCATTAATTTCCAATTTCATGGCTCTGTGGTCAGATAATACACATGGGATAATTTCTTTTGCATTTGCTTAAGCATATTTTATGGGCTACTATATGGTCTATTTTAGAGAATGTCCCATGTTCATCTGAGAAGAATGTATATTCTGATGTTGTTGGGTGGAATATTCTGCACACATCTACTAAATCCATTTATTCACAAGTTTGATTCAGTTCTGTTATTTCTTTGCTGATTTTCTGTCTAGTTGATCTGTCTCTTTGTGACGGTGGAGTATTAAGACCCCCTGTTATGATTGTATTATTGCTTATTTGATTTTTCATGTCTATTAATATTTGTCTTACATAACTGGGTGCTCCCGTATTTGGTGCATATATATTTATGTTTGTTATCGCTTCCTCTTGAAGTTTTCCCCTAACAAGTATGTAGTGACCTTCTTTATCTCTTTTGATCATTCTTGGTTTGAAGTTCACATTGTCTGCAAACAGAATTGCTACCCCTGCTTTTTGGGGGGTTCCTGTCACATGGAGTATTGTTTTCCATCCTTTGACTTTCAGTCTTTGAATTTCCTTTTGAGTTAAATGTGTTTCTTATATACAGCATATTGTTGGATTCTGTTTGCTAATCCACTTTGCCAGTCTGTTTCTTTTGATTGGTGAATTAAGACCATTTACAAGAATGGTTATAACTGATACATACTGGCTTATCTTTGTCACGTTATCTTTCTGTTGTTGGTTCCCTGCTTTTACCCCTCTGTTTAATTGCTTGTCCTTCTTGTTGATTACTTGTTCTTTCTATTGTTGTTCTTGGAATTGTGATCATTTCTATCTCTTTCTAGAATATCTTTCAGTACTCTTTGTAGGACTGGTTGAATTGTCATGAAGTTCTTCAGTTGTTCTTATTTCTCCACTGATTTTGAAAGATAGTTTGAAGGGTCAATCTGGGTTGGAAGTTGTTTCCTTTGGTACTCAAAATACTTCACTCCATGTCCTTCTTGACTTGATGGTTTGAGTTGAGAAGTCTGCTGTGATTCTTACAGGCTTTCCTTCATAGGTGATCTGTTTCTTTTCTCTAGCAACTTTTAATATTCTGTTCTTGTGCTGAATTTCTGGGATCTTGATTAGTATATGACAACATGTAGATTTATTTTGGTTATGGCTAATTGGAGTTCTATATGCCTTGTTCATCTGTAGGTCAGGTTCTTTTCCCATGTTTAGGAAATTTTCTGCTATTATGTCTGTAAATAGGGTTTTTTTTACATCATTTGTGTTGTCTCCTTTTTCTTTTACACTTATCAGTGTTTTTGTTTCTCTTTGTATTATCTTGCAACTTTTGAACTGTTATTTCCTGATTCCTTGTTATTTTTCAGAGCTGTATCCTTTCACGATCACTACTTGCAATCATGTCTTCGAGGTCTGAGAGTCTATCTTCAATTTCATTCATGCAGTTTTGCTGGCTTTCAATGGAATTTTTGATTTCCTGAATATCATTTGAATCTGTTTCATGCATTCTAATTGTTTTCTCTATTGTCCATTCAAGGTTTCCATGACTTTCCTGTGCTCCTCTTATGTTTTTATCTATGTCTTCTTTGGATATATTCACCAATTCTTTCATTATGTTTATCATTTCTCTTTTTACTGAGTGATTATTTCTGATCTGATTTCCTTTATAGCTTCCTGGAGTTGTTTCTTTACTTCCTCTACCATTTCAGAGATTTCAGGTGTGTGATTTGCGCATTTGTCCATGTCTATGTCTCCTGTACTTTATCTGGATGGACTGGAAGTTTGAGGTTGCATTTTGTTCTTTCGTTTTGGCATGTTCCTGTGTTCCTCTGAATCAGCGGGATGCCGCATCCTAATTGCTTCCCATTCTGGTGGGCCGTCCAGCAGTGGTCCTCACTGAGGGTTGCTGTTGGTTCTGGGTCACCAGGTGCAGACACTCCATCCCTATGGGCTTCACTGAGTGTTCCCAGATGGCTGCAGGTTGCTGGGTGCAGGTCTCCAGTCCCTGTGGGCCTCAGAGATGGTTCCCAGATGTGGATGGTGCATTGGATACAGACTCCCAGTCCTACCAGGCCTTGCTGAGTGTTCGCAGATGACTGTAAATCACTGGGCACAGGCTCCCGGGCCCGACAGTTCCTGGATGACTGTAGGTTGCTGGACGCAGACTCCTGGTTCCTGTGGACCTCAGAGATGTTGTCTAGGTGTGGTCAGGACTCTGGGCACAGCTTCCCAGTCCCCAGGAACCTCACTGAGTGTTCCCGGATGACTGCAGGACCCTGGCCCCAGATTCCCAGTCCCCATGGGCCCAAACTCACTTTTTTCTAATGTGAACATTGATTCTGCTTTCTTTTTTATATTTACTTATTTATTTGGACTTCTATTAGTACATGTTTGCAGTATATAATGGTTACATTCATTGTGAGGAATTGATGCATGCACATAACAAATTTCAATTTTTTCCCTTCCCTTGATTCCTCCTTATTTTTCCAGCATCAGAGTCATGTATTTATAAGACCTTATGAAGTAAAATATCATATATGTAGATTGAAAACCAGACTAATCTAATCTTTTTAACAAAAAGAAATAGATTTAACTTTCTACTTTCCCAAGGACTCTTACAGTGATTTTTCTTCTTATAAAAAAATTGTCACTTATTTACATACATTTACATTGCAAATCTGGGTTTAGGGTGCGGCAGGTATTTGTTGGTGGTATGAGTATTTCATTTTGATGGTTGAATTAAACCTGCACTCATTAGTAAAATGTTTAGTGAGTATGGGTATGTGCCTGCGGTCTAAGTCTGGGGGATGTAGTGATGCTGCATATATAAAGCTGTAGGATACAGATAAGAGTGACACACATTTCAGAAGTTTTCACAGTCTTAAGTAGCCAGAAACCATGGTTGTAGTCATCATTTGTTTTAAGCTCAAAGCTAGATTCTTAAAGTTCTAACTGTATGACTGCAATAAAAAAAGTAAAACTTGTTATTTTTATAGACCTTTACAGTTTCAAAAAAGGTTAGTTTTCATCACTTTGGCAAGCATTTTTGGTGCAGCCAATATGTACTGCTATGTATCAGAAACCCAAAGCTGAATAGAATAGTTTATCTCTTCATAAAGTGATAGCCAGAAGAAAAAACCAATCAAGTAATTAACAGTGATCAGGGCTGTGTGTGTGTGTGTGTGTGTGTGTGTGTGTGTGTGTGTGTGACAGAGGCACCTGGGGAGGGAGGGAAGAGACTGCCAGAAAAGTCTTTGACAAAGTGATAATGTTTTGGTTGAAGATATGTAGGAATAGACTGGGGAGATGGGACAGAAATAAACAGATAGAGGGGAGGGCTCCAGGAAAAATGAAGAGTGCATGAGAGGAACTAATGCAGGATGAAGCACGGATGATTCCAGGAGGGGCCGAAGACCAGTGTGCCTGCAGCTTAGCACAAGAGGGCAGCAGGCCAAGGTGGAGAGCGAGCAGGTGGCAAGCCCTGACTGCCTTATCCAGACAGCAACAAGAAGCCTTTGATGAATTTCAGGGAAGTGAATGACATACTTAAACATGCATTTATAAATAATTGTAGCTGCTACAAAGAATCTCCAAGTTGTGTTGTCTTCCTAGTGTAAGAAGCTGAAAAAGTAAGTAGGATCCAGAATGTACAATAGATATCGTGAACTGGAAGGAAGCTGTTCAAAAGGAAAGAGAAACTGGGATGCAGGAAAGGAGAAGAGAAGGAAGGGAAAAGGGAAAAAATATGTACATACACAAACACACAAAATAGTTAAGAGAGTTATACTGCTAATTGCTATTAGTTCATTGAAAAGAAAGGTGTGTGCCTATACTGTTTGATCAACTTTTCATGCCTATAGCTTGTAATAGGAGCAACTACTTTGAAAATAGCAGTACACAATGTACTAACCATTGTTACTCTCCTATAATCTTATTGTGAAATTTCATGCCATTGTTTTTATTTTTTTCTCTAAAATAAAATTTAAAGAAAGAAAAATTAAAGTTAAAAGAAAAAAAATCCAAGTGCTGGGAGACCAAGTTATGAAACTGCTGTACTGTAATGTAGGAGATGGGTATTTAGGCAGTGAAATGACAGTGTAACGAAAAGAAGACTTGGATAGGAATTGTTTTAGCTTTGGGGAAGAAGGGATGTTATGGTTTGTAGCTAGATGTCTCCCCAAAGCCTCATGCAGTCATGGGGGCGGGCTTCTAGTGTTTGTGATTGACTCATGGTCCAATGCTGGGATTATGGTTGTGAGTGCTGCACCTGCCCTGGGACAGATAGCTGGCATATGATACAAAGGAGGGAGGGGGTGCACTGCCTGTCTCCTCCCCTTTTGATCTTGTTGCTTTGGCTGTCTTCCACTGCTGCCATGAACTGTTGCCCCTCTGCTACACCACCGTGCCTTGGAGCCAGCAGATTATGGGTTGAAACCTCTACAAACTGTTAGCTAAATAAATCTTTCCTTCCTTAACTTTGGGCATCGAGTATTTTGTCACAGAAATTAGAAAAGAATAACCAAGACAAGGAACTTCAATTTTCTCCAAAATTCTGCAGAAATTTTACAGGTAACCCTCAGGGTTCTGGTTTGAGCAGCTGGGGCAATAGTAGTAACACAAGTTAACAAGACAGAAAACATTGAAATAGGAAGTGAGACAGAGAGAGTTGTACAGAAAAGTGCCCTTTCCTTATTACACATTGCAATGTGGGGATCTGTTCAGTACCCCAAAGTTGATTTAAAGCTTATTTTAACTAAAGGCATTTGAAAGTTAACCAGTCAGAACTTTCCTTATTTCACCAAAAGCAGAAATTCTTAGGATGAGGCTGCCGTCTTGGAACCCTTCTTCAGGGAAGATTTGTAATCATGAGGGACAACAACAAAATGAAACAAAAACAACAACATTCACACCTTCACAAGTCAACACTATCACAACCTTTCTTGTCTTCCACTTGTTCTCCCTGAACCCCAATGAGAGCCCCCCATTCCCATGGAGTGAGGTACGTAGCCCCCTCCCCACCACTTGTCACTTAGCTGCATCTTTGGTCCTCTCGGTGTGCGTAGGAATGAGCCATAGGGTTTTCTCTTGTTCATCTGTCTTTGTCAGTTTAATTTGCAGGTCTCACATGCGGAACCCATGAAAAAAATGTTTTAACCTAAGAAAAAGTTTTGCCTCCCTGATACTAACCTGTGTGAGAGACATTATTTGAAGATTTTAAAGGGGAAGCCCAGAAAACACAACTCAGCAGCAGTGAGTAACTGCTCAAGGTCACACAAAGAGAAGTGGAACAATTGGGTTGTGTCGGAGAAAGGGGCGCAGCTGTTCTGTTGTCCCAACAGCCCACTGGCACCCATACATTCCAGTGTCAATACAGCACCAAGGACACAAAGTTTAGGGATGGGAAAGGAGTGGAGAGGACAGACAGCTGCTCTGCTAAGAACGGAGTCAGGGAACCAGGAAGGTGGTTGGTTACCTATGAGTCTTACCCCCTGGCCTCTCCTATAGGGATCTGGGACTCTTTCTTCCCACCCAGAACTTGCCATGACTGGATTGGCTTCTGGGGTTGTTTTCCTAACATCATTTCCTCCGGTGGTCTGTGTGCGGCTTCTTTCTGTCTTACCCCTTTACTCGTCCTTGACCTATTTTTCAAGGCCTTACCTTTGGGATGAGCCGCAGATGGCAAGGGAATGCCTTACTCACGGTTAGCTTAGCATTACTAAGAGGCTGCATGGATGTCTATTGTACTCCGTGATGACGCTAGAATAATGTAACTATGTCTATATATCATCTATCTATCATCTATCATCTATCATCTATCTCTCTATAAAACTATATCTGAGTGCTTAAATGTAGGCACATACTACCCCTCAAGTTAGTCAGCACCCCTCTCTGTTTCCCTTGTATTCTTTTTTAAAAAAATTAATTTTATTGGTACATGTTGGGTATACATCACAATCACATGCATCCTAAGGAATTTGTACCTGTACATAATGGACTTGATTATTTTCCCCAACCTTCTCCCTTCCCTTCAACCCCTCTTCCTCTCCTTATCTGCAAAGGTTTTGTGTCCTTCTTTCCTTCTACTCTTTTTTTCTTTCCTTCCTTTCCTCCTCCCCCTCCTTTGTCTCCCTTCCCATTTGAACACTTTTTTCCTGTTTCCCAATACTTATTATATCCTTTTGGTTTTTCACACCAGACAAACAATGTGATATTTACACACATGTGTCTGATTTATTTCTCTTAAGATTGTGGTCTCAAGGTGCACCCATTTATCTAGAAATGTCTCAAGTTTATCCTTCTTTATGGCAGATTAGTACTCCATGTATATCAGAACCAATTCTTTATCCATTCATCTGTTGATGGGCATTTGGGCTGTTTCCAAGATTAAGCTATCATAAACTGTGCTGCTATAAACACGGGCGTGCATCCATCGCTGTGGTGTGGTGTTTTCAATTCTTTTAGGAAGAAACCAAGAAGGGAAACAGCTGAGACAAGTGGAATTTCTATTTCTAGTTTTTTGAAGAACCTCCATATTGATTTTTATAATGGCTGTATCAGTTTAAAGTCCCATCAGCAGTGGAGAAGAGTTCCTTTTTCCTCCAAATCCCTCCAGCATTTGTTATTGGTTGAGTTCTTGATGGTAGCCATTCTTTCTGAAGTGAAATGGAATTTCAGTGTTGTTTTAATTTGCATTTCCCTAATGGTCAGTGGTTTTGAACATTTTTTCATGTATTTACTGGCCATTTTTATTTCTTCATCTGAGAAGTATCTATTCATTTCAGATGCCCAATTCTAGTGTATTAGTTCCTGTAGGGGTACCACAACTGTTACAGTTTGTGTCTAGATGTCCCTCCAAAGCATCATGCAGTCAAGGGGGGCAGGCTTTTCAAGAGCAGCTGAATCTAGACTTTGTGATACTGAGATCAAGGGTATGTGATCAGTTCACTGGTATGGCACCGCCCTAATCCCAGCAGCCTTAATACAGCATAAAAGGGGCAGAAAGATGCTGTTAAGGTTGGCTCTTGATTTTGCTATCTTCTGCCCACCATGAACTGTTCTCTGTGAACCAGCCAAGTACAGACTGAAACCTCTACAAACTGTGAGCTAAACAAACTTTTCCACCTTCAACTTTGGGTGTCAGGTGTTTTGTCTCAGCAATGAGAGAAAAGTAACTAAGACAATAACAAATTATTGCAACTTTGGTGGCTTATTACAATGGAAGCTGTTCTCTCACTTTTGGAAGCCAGAGCCTGACATCAAGGTGTCAGCAGGGCCTCATTCTCTCGCAATGCTTCATGGGAGACTCCTTTGCCTCTTCCAGCTTCTGGGGCTGCAGTTATCCACTGACTTGAGTGGGATCATTCTAGGCTTTGCCTCCGTGTTCACATGGAGGTGGAGGCGGGGGAGGGCGGGAGGAAGCGGCGAGGGGCAGGGAATCTTTTCCCCCTGCGTTGCCCCTCTGCGTGTCCTTTATAAGGATGCTTGTCACTGGATTTAGGGCCTACCTGGGTAATATGGGATAATCGCTGCTCAAGATTCTTAATTTAATTACATGTGTAAGTTTCCTTTATCTCAATAATACCACTTTCACAGATTGCTGGAGGTTAGGACACGACCGCATCTTTTGGGGGAACATCATTAACCCAACCCAGTGTATCTACTCAATTTTTAATCTGTTTTCTATCTCTATAGATTTGCCTGTGCTGGACATTTCTGTTCTAGGATTTCCACCCAAGAATCTGAGTAAAGGTTAATGCTGCTCACCTGGGGCCCGACTGAGGTGCAGGATCAGGTATTCTTGGCCAGTGCCACGCTCGGAATGTGCACTGGACGCCCGAGTGGAGATGTCTGTGAGCACCTATAGACATGAATCTGGCCATGTTAGTCTGGAGATGCAGATTTGGTGTCATTGACATGCGGGTGGCATGGATGGCTATGGGGCTGTGTGAAATCGCCTAGGGTGAAGGAGAGGTAGGAGGAAGATCAGTCTTTGGAACATGTGGATGACGCAGAGGAGTCAAAGAAAATTTAGAAGAAGCAACAGACAATAAGATAATAGAAATACCAGAAGTGTTTTCTCAGATGGCAAAAAAAGCAAGTTTCTAGAATGGGGTCGGGGGTAGTTCACGATTTCACATACGATTTTGGGGGTAATCATAAAAGATAAGTAAATACTGGATTTGGCAACTATATTAGGATTCTCCACAGAAATGGAACAAGTGGGACATACGTAGATATATAAGAGGAGATTGATTATAGGAACTGTAGACACCAGGTCCCTTAATATGAGGTCTGCAAGCTGCAGAATCAGAAAAGCCAGCATACAATTCAGCCAAGTCCCATCAGTACATGAAAATGTCACAGCAACACAGACCTCACTAATGGGCTGATAAAGTAGTTTTGTGGGGTGGTTGTGGCGGAAACCCAGTTCAGGGGCTAAAGATTAAATGGAAAAAAAGAAATGAAAATGCCAGCCATAAACACCTTTTCCAAATGTTATGCTCTGAAGTGAAGCAGAGAAATGAGGCTTTAGCTGTATGTGTGTTTTGAGATTTGTTTTGTTTTGAGGATGGAAAATAATGGAAGATGCTTTTTACTTAGGGGAGTATTCAGTAGCAAGAACTTGAAAAGCAAGAGACAGGGTTAATTCTAGGAATGAAGCTACTGAGAAGACAGGTTTGAAAGAACCAGCCTCTGCTAAGAGGTACTGTAACAGGAGAGACCTCCCTGAGGCGTGCAGAAAGGGGCGATAAAGAGATTGAGATCTTTTCCACTCACATTCTACAGCGCAGAAGCGGGCAGGTGCTTGGCTAATACTTGCATTTAGCCAGAGTTGACACTGTGCTAAACAATAGGATGCAGAGAGGAGAGGGCAAGGAAGGGACTAGTGCGTGAAAGGGGGAAAT